>JAPPVO010000024.1:88232863-88372858 GCA_030407325.1 Camellia japonica | reverse complement strand
AAAAATGAACCTACGTTGACCCAACGCAAGAGTGGGGCATTGGACCTTTTGACTCATTTTTCTTGGTTCTCAAGCACATGCCAAGTTTAGTGAATAACAAAATGAAAGTTTAATGAATGAAGGAACATTTCAGTTTGTTAAAATCCAATCGTCCAAACCGCCTTACCCGATCCGACCGGCACACGTATGGGCGGTTTCGCAAACACATTAGGGTCGGGTGCGGTTTGAATTTTAGCTGATTTTCAGGTTGCGGGTTTGAACAGCACCCGCCCAACTCGCCCACATTAACCTTATTTTTATTTTTATTTATTGTTATATTTTTAATTTCAAATCTGGGTCGTTCATCTTCACTTCATCTATAAGGAGAAACATTGGGTCAGAAAATTGAGTCATATTTGATTGAATGGAACATTGGTAGCATATTCACCTTAACCGTTGATAATGTTAGTTCTAATAATCTTACCATTCAATATTTGAAAACAATAACCAAATATTGGAAGGGGACTATTTTGCAACATGAGTTTATTCATATGCGTTGTTATGCACATATTTTTAATCTCGTTGGGAGTGATGGGTTGAAAGAAATGGACGATTCTATTGCCAACATTAGACTTGTGGTGAGATATGTGAGGTCTTCTCCTCATAGGCATGATGTTTTTAAGAAGTGTGTGGCCATACTCAAACTTGATTCAAAAGCTCTTGTATGCCTAGATGTACTAACTAGGTGGAACTCTACCTATTTGATGTTAGAGGTTGTCGAAAGTATGAGAAGGCTTTTAATCGATTGAAGTTTGTGGATTCCAACTTTAAACCTTATTTCAAGGATGTTGATGGTGGCATAAGGAGAAGTCTGAATGAGTTGGATTGAAAAAATGTAGAATTTTTTTGAGGTTTCTAAAATTATTTTATTTTGCAACTAAGAAATTTTCGGGGTCTCTCTTTGTTATTGTAACGCCCCGAAATAATTCGACATGAACTACCCATAAATAGTCAACATTTTCCCAACAACAACAATAATCTGCCCATCTTTACATAAATGCCAATGAGTCTTTACAAAGGTTTTACATGCGGGTATATATTCATCAATACAAACATATGAATCTATAGCATGTAAAGCATCCATTCTCAAAACAATACAATGCCCTTAAGGGCTTACATTTTTCCAAGGCATAAGCCTGGTTACACAAAAGATGGTTTCTGCAACCCATACACCTTAGCCCTTGGCTCAAAAAGAATTACACAAAAACAAAAGAGTCATGTACTCTTCTCAAAACATCCACGCCCTCAATTCGGCGAGTTCACCACACCTTTACCTGCACCAAATCTCATAGGGGTGAGCACAAAGCCCAGTAGAGAATTCTTGCAAAGTATATACAGTTATGCATACTCTTTAAAACAATACAATTGTTAATGCCATGCCATGCATCTTCATAAGAAATTCCATTTCATGCACCCTTAAAAGTTTCTATCTTTCCAACAATTATTTACAATCTCAACATTTTTACCAAAATTCTAATCATCAATCAATAGGGGCGGTAAATACGATACTGGTAATCCCTAGGCTAGCGTTTGCAAGTAGACTCTACGAGTACTACCAAACCGTCATTTTTACCGGTATTAACCGGAAGGCTCGACACCTATCCGCGCAATTTTCTAGTCTTTCACCAAGGACACTCAGGCCAACTTATCAAATTCAACTACACCCCCTATTCGGTCTTACCACGTATTTACCCCATTCAGTAATTCTCATTGACAATAAGATCTTTCTCAAAATAAATGTCTTTCCAAACATGACAAGGTGCACAATAAAAATAATGAATTGAAATAAGATGCAATAATTACTAGTCTCAAGATATCTCTACAACAATATCAATCAATCATTTCTCATTTCTTCCCTTCAAGTCATTTCACAAAATACCTATGTGTTCACAATTCCTCACATCAACAATTTACAACATTTTTAATAACCTTGCACTAATATCATCTCACCCATCATCATAATACAAAATAGTAAAGAGTTTCATAATTATTCCATGTATTTTCGAAATTCCCCTATTTCTAGGGCTTTTATCAAAATCTAATATTTACCCACTTCAAGGTGAAAACCAATCCAAATCACATCTTATGAGTCAAATGAAAAGAAAACCCCTTAGAAAGAACAAAGGATTTGAGATTTTAGAAACCCAATTTGAAAACCCCCTTTCTCTTTCATCATTTAGTGCAAAATTTCAAACTACACAACTACCTCATAACAACTTAAAGTCAACATTTAGTAGCAAAACATATATATATAACTCTAGAACTCCTTACCTCAAAGTAGAAGCCCAAGGAGAAGGGTTAGACAAATGTGAAGCTTCCAAAAATGGCAAAACCCACTTCTTCGTGGATGGAAATGAAGATCTTGAAAAGCTTAATCTTTTTATCTAAAGGAGAGAGGTTAGAAGATCACTAGATCTAGGTCAAATATAGAGAGAGAGGGTATTTCTAGAGAGAGAAGCTCTCAACTTAGGGTTTGGATGAAAAAGAGATGAAAAAGTTATGTAAAAAGTCACTTTTACGATCTGATATACGCGAAGTCCGCTTGAGCGGAGAGTTTCACGCTCGAGCGTAAGACACAACAACAACAACCCGCTCGAGCGCAAAGAGTACCGCTCGAGCGTGGATTTCACCCGTCCAGTATAACACAGATTGCAGACAGCCGCTCGAGCGCCAGAAATACCGCTCGAGCTCAGACACGCTTGAGCGTGAAAAACACTCTTGCAGCACTTTTGCAGAGACACTTGATATTGAAAGGTTGCAAACTTGGCTCGAGCGTAAGAAGTCCCGCTTGAGCGGAAGACCGAAATTTTGGGCAACAAGATTTTAGACTGAAAGGCAACCAACCTGTTCTAACACGCTCAAGTCTTTCCAAAACTCAAATTCAAGAGGTGTAAGGAAGAAAGACATAATCGGCAACATCAAACAACAAGATTCAGATCCAGAATACCATGACAGTCGGGTAAAGACCCGGGGTCGCTATAGTTACTTCCAATGCTTTTTACAAAGAAATGTTTATTATTGAAAGCAAAATTAACCAATTAATTTTGGAGGAGGATGATACTTTGAGCACAATGGCAAAGACTATGAAACAAAAGTTTAGCAAGTATTGAGGGGATGGAAGTAAGATCAATTTGTTTTATATGTTGCGGTTGTTCTTGATCCTACCAAAAAAATGACATACTTGGAGTTTTGTTTTTCAAATTTATTTCTTGGAGATAATAAGAAGGTGGAAGATATGGTGGACAACGTTAAGAGTTGTTTGAGTCGTTTGTATAGCCTTGATGTCACACTTTATCCTTCAAATGAGAAACTTCCAAGTGTGAGTGAAGTTTTGAATATGGTGGAAGATGATGATGATGATGATCCCTATTCTTTGGTTGACTCCCAATTTAATTCCTATTTGGAGGGGCAATGCACTAGTGGATTCAAGTCGGAATTGGAACAATATTTATCAAAGGTTGAACATTTTGCAAAGAATCAAACATTTGAGGTTTTGAATTATTAGAAGGTGAATGTAACTAAATATAGAGTGTTATCACAACTTGCAAGGGATGTGTTGGCCATGCCTATTTCTACCGTTGCATCGGAGTCGGCTTTTGGTACCAAGGGGGAGGGGGGGCGTATTCTTAACCTATTTCGTAGTTTACTCTCGCCTTCTATGGTTGAATTTCTTGTATGTACTCAAATTGGTTTCGAAGCAAACTTCCAATTTCTTTTCAAAAGGTGATGGATGATGTAGAGGAATTTGAGCAATATGACTCGGGTAATATGAGAATTTATTTATCTTCATTTTTATTTGTATTGTTCATTTTTTAATGTAAGTTTTATTAATCTTCTCTTGTTGACTCCTAATTAGGTACTTTGGAGTCAAGCTCATCTTCAAGTTCAACCTATAATATTGATGCTATAATTGAACTCTAATATCCATTTGCTCATTAGTAATTTTTTCATATACTCAACACATTTTCTCACTATATTGAGATGCAATATATAGACATTTGTTTATCATTTCATTACTTTATTCTTTTACACTTTTTTTGTCAAAGGAATTATAAAGATTGAAGATTAAAGTTTATATTTTTCAGTTTGTTTTTGTTCATCAACCAAATGCATGGACTTGGAATTTTTGGAAGTTGGATTAGATGTGATTCATGATGAAGTTTGATATCTGTTGGCTACATATTTTGTATAAGCCAATTACAATTCGACGCGTGGTAGAATAAGGGTAATACAGGAAGACTATTCAAGTTTTCGATCCTGAACGTACATGTGGCAGTTAGTATTGGTTGCTACGAGATCTGAGTAGCAGTGGATCAACAAAGAGATGCAAGGTGATGTGGCTTCAACGGTTACTCACATTTAAATTCAAATTTATGAGGGAAGTCTAACTGCAAGTGATGGCATAGTGGAGCTAATTACAAGGTAACATGATCAGCGATCATGGAGGAGCAGTTCGACGATTGGAAATACAGTTCGATGGTCATCCTTGAGAAGTATAAATAGCAGAGAAGGCCCCAGAAAAAAGCCCCAGACTCAGATCAAAAAAACTAGTCTTATTCTACTTTGTTTCCTTTCTAGTTTTTTCTTTCCAGTTTTACATTTACAGTTTTGCATTTCCAGTTCTTTACATTGCTGTACTTTAAAATTCCTGTATTGTACGTCGTTCATAGGAGTAGTTTCAAGTAGATTTGCTGTAAACCTTTACGAGGCTAAGTTTGGATCATTGTAAGTTTTTTCATTTTAATGAAATGCTTCAACTGTTCTTCATTTAATTGTTATTTGCTTAATTCTCCTAAGTCAAAGCCACCAGTAAAAGTCCTCTTCATTGAGACTGAAAGAACTAAAACACAATTGTCTAATAATTGGTTGGCAAATAATTTTCTGTAAGGACTGATTGATCCTTGCTGGTACGCTCGTAATTACAAAAATAACCTTCGAAAGCCAAAAAGCCAACATATATTTTTGGCACGCCCAATAGGACAAATTGAAATGGCTAGACGTAGAAGACAAGGAGAAAATGAACGCTTAGAAGAAGGTGTAGAAGGAGAGGTAGAGATACCTAATCCAGAGGATAATGTAATAACACGTCCTGTGGAAACTCCCATTTTATCAAAACCTATGGTCGAACAAACCAGCACTTCGGAACAAGTACCACATGTTCATAATATTGGACAAGACCAAGGAATTGGACCATCCATTGTTCCATTTACTCAGCCAACAAATCTATGGGGTGGCCTAGTAGATGCTATGGGACAACAATTAATGAACACGATGGAAATGTGAGCAACGTCCTTTTTGGATCGAATGAATAACCACCAACCAACAAACGCAAGACACATGGAGGAAGTTTTAAATGTCCCTCAGCAAAGATTGGCTAGAGATAAACAGTCTATGCAAGTTAATGGGCATTCTAATGGTCAAACTAGTAATCAAAACTATGAAAGACCATCATCCCAGTCTTGGTACGAACCTACTTCGAGGCCTATAGCAGGTCAAAATGCCTCAGTACTTAACAGTGAAGCATGCAAATTGGTGGATCTGGCCCAGTACAAGAAAATGGCATAAGAATGGCTCCAAATCCCATGTTCGAAGCCATACCTAGTACGAGGGGGTTCACGAATCCCTTATTCGAATTTATACCCGGGGGGTTGGAAGGTTTTCTTACAAATGGAAGAGGCACAACACCAGTTCTAGCACCTTTCGCAGGTTCTTTCGCAGGACAGGCTCAAAGGGGTTACCTACACCCCCAACAGCAACCTGCACCACAGGGACAACCAGTCCCAAATATACCACCTTATGGACCAAGAGGACCACATGCACAAGTTTGCCAGCCAAATCTTGTGTTTGCCCCCCCAGTAGTGGTTCAACAGGCACAAAATATGGTCTCTAGAGACCAAATTGCTGATATTGTTAGAGAGATTTGTAGACCGATGGCTCGAGGGGTCCAGACTCCTATGTACAGGAAACCATACCCAGAATGGGTAGACAGGGTACATGAATACCCAAGAAGTTTCAGGATACCAGATTTTGCCCTTTTTTATGGGAATGGAAACCAATCAACAGTAGAGCATATTGCTAGGTTTGCTGCTCAATGCGGTGAATTTACTAATAATGACTATATGAAGTTAAGATTATTCCCAAATTCCCTAACTGGGGGAGCATTTGTATGGTATATTAACCTTACACCTGGCTCTATCTAGACTTGGCAACAAATGGAAGAGGCATTTCATGCCCAATTCTTCCAATCGGAGCCAGAGGTTTCCATGGCAGACTTGGTAAGATTGATTCAAAGGCCTGATGAGAAGGCTACTCAGTTTATTGCCAGATTTAAAAGGGCTCGAAATAAATATAGAGTCATCCTACCAGAGCCAGAATTCGTGAGATTGGCTCAAAATGGCTTGGAGTTTAGGCTTCGAAAGAAGTTTGACTCAACTGAGTTCAGAGACTTAGTGGAACTGACTTATAAGGTGTCTAGGTATGAAGCATTATTAGAGGAGGAACAAGATCGAAATAATGCATCGTACAAGACATATTATAGAGATCCTAATTATGAGATCGATGCAGCAGAGATTGTAGGAAAAGAACCTATGATCTGTGAAGCATTAATTCATAAGGATACAACAATTGACCAGCAGTTTAAAAAGAAAGACCTCCATAGGAAGTACTCTTTCGATTTAACTAAGGCAGATGACATTTTTGATCATTTGCTTGCGGCCAACTTCCTTAAGTTACCAAAAGGAGTCAAAATTCCATCTCCAGATGAACTTAAAGGAAAAGTATATTGTAAGTGGCATAATTCTTGGTCTCACTCGACTAAGAACTGTATTGTTTTTCGAGACAGGATCCAAGAACAAATTCGGAAAGGAAGTTTGAAATTCCCAGCCAAAGCAGAAAAGGCCATGGGGATCGACAGTAATCCATTTCCAGAAATTGGAGAGGTGGCAGCCAATGTCATAATGCCAGACTTTCGCAGCTTGTCCTTGAAAGAATTGGGAGAAGTCAATGTGCAGATGCATGTTGCCAACCAGACAACTATCAAGAAGGACACTGGAAATCTACTAGCTATTGGACAAGGTTTCTCACACCAGAGGGAAGACTCTAATGAAGAAGCACTGGATGACGATTCTTTAGAAGCAACTGTAATGCAAAGGATGTGTCCCAGGTGCAGACTGAGCTACAAATGGTTGAAAGGACTTCCAATTGATGGGAAACAATATTATAAGGATGTGCAGAGGCGTCCTAAACCAACCAATGCTTACAATAAAAGGCCATATCCATCCGGTGTTAGGTAGCAGCCATTGATGGTTGAACCAGCAGCCGATAGAATGCGTTCCAAAGGCAAGAGGCCTTTATATGAGTCCAGGCCACCTAATTATTACAGAATGGAGAGCAGTCATTTTGAGAGGAGACTAGAGAGAGGTTCAGTTTATGGGATCAAAGCCAGAGATTGGCCCTCTAGACCAGCCTTACGCAGGACAGAAAGTGGACACCTTCATCGAAGGCCTGAGTTAAGCCAAAAAAGTGAAGTCAAGGCCAAGCAGTGACCTTAGTGACCTCAGTGACCTTCACAGCCAGCTTCGAAGGTGACTTCGAAGGAAGAAAGAAGCAGTTCAACAGCTGGGTCAGTAAGTTCATGGGTACCTGGGGTCCCAGATTGGTTTGTGATGCAGAACAAACCTAGGGAAGTGTTCACCCAAAGAGATGTAATTGGAAACCAAGGTAGGATGGTCAAATCTCGTTTGGTGGCTCCAAACAATTGGGTATTGCTTAAACACCAAAAAACAAAGGAACCAGATATGGTCCCCGTAATTTCTAGATTACAAAGGAGGAAAATTCAGCGTAGGTAAACTCAGTACCAGCAAGACCTGAAGGGAAGTGGAGAAAGCTCTTCATTGGTCCAGACAGAATGAAAGAAGAATCCAAAGTCAGACCATTCTCCAAGACCAACTCTATAAAGCAAAATGGGTTGTAGCAGAGAACAGTTGGCCAAAGTTCACTCTGAACTAAAAGCCAGAGAGAAGTCCAGTTTAGCAGGATTGGAGAAGGCGTTGATGGAGAGTGATAGCGAGGCAGAGAAAGAAGTTGGCTTAGGCCAAAAGAAAGAAATGGTTGAAGAAGAAATGTTCGAAGCCTTCATGGCTGAACAAACATTTTTGGTTGAAAAGCCAGTCAGAAAAGACCATTCGAAGGAGCTTGTAGTAAGGAAGTGCCAGAATGCAGTATGGAGGATGCTTCTGAAGTAACTGAACAAGGTGGCCAAGAGGAGAAACAAGCACAGCCAGCCATCCAATTTGGCTCAGTGTCAGTGAATATGGTACACATACTACCGCATGAATTCCAAGCTGGAGATGAGAACCAAGAGGGGCAAGAAATTGACCCAATTCCAGTCTCTAGTGAAGACTCACAAGTGAGTATGGTGCAAGATGATTCCGGAATGGCTACCCCAATGGAAATTGAATATGAGAGTGAAGAAGAGGTGAGCATTAACCTCTCATATCCTTTTGAGTATCCCTCGAACTCTATGACACAACATGTCAAGCCTTTGTATATCAAGGCCTTCTTCGATGGGATACAATTGAACCGAGTCTTGATAGATAATGGGGCAGCGGTGAACTTACTATCGAAATCTTCCTTGAAGAAACTAGGGAAAAGGAACCCTAGGTTAATCCCAACCAGCACAACCATTGCTGGTTTCGCTGGAGACAAACAGATGGCTTAGGGAATTCTGCTCATCAACCTGAGTGTGGGAACCAGGGACTGCATGACAGCATTTTTCGTTATCGATAGCAATGCTAAGTACAATGCCTTACTTGGTAGGGATTGGATTCACACTAACAAGTGTGTGCCTTTCTCTTTGCATCAGAAAATAATGATGGCCTTAGGCAATGGAGAGACAGAGGAAATTGATGCAGATCCTCAACCCTTCATAGCCTGTGCAGACTTCGCAGAGGCCAAATTGTATATTAAGGGAGTGACACCACTCAGTATACTGAGGAAACCTGATGGCTTAGCCGAAGTGACGGTTGATGAGGAAGTGACACACCTGAAGCACTTAGTCTAGGAGAGTGCTGATGAAGAGGTTGTCATTAAGGATAACAATGATGCCTGGTTGTAGGCAAAGAAATGAAGTCCAAGAAGCCATGTCTTTGGCTCTAATTAAGTTCTCAATATTGGATGTAAAATCAATAGTCCAGAGAGTGCAAGAGCAAGAGAAAGAAGCCATGATAATTGGCTGCAAGCAATAGCAATAACAGGCCAGAGTTTTGGTCCTTGATAAATGCTGTGCATTGGACATTGAAACAAAAGTCTAGGAGATACAGGAAGAAGAAGCCTTGTGGACAGACTTTGTCTATGAGGAGGAGGGTAAAGATATTGAATTCAAGAATCCGGGAGCAGAACAAAGCAAGAAGATTGTTTCAAAGGCAGAAGGAATCGAAGAAGAAGCTTCAGTAAGTTCTCAAACACAAGATCCCTTAGAAGAAGTAAATTTAGGGGAAGGTTCTATACAACAGTCCACCTATATAAGTGCTTGTTTGAATGCTCTGGACAGGGACCAGTTGTTGGTTGTTCTGAAGAAATATAAAGATTGTTTTGCATGGTCTTGTAATGAACTACCAGGATTGGATAGGTCATTAGTGGAACATAGGCTCCCTATGAGGCCTAATTTCAAGCCATACAAGCAAAAGCCAAGAAGAATGAGTCCAGAAGTGATTCAGAAAGTTAAGGAAGAAATTCTTAGACTACTCAAGGCAGGCTTTATTAGGACAGCCATGTATGTTGAATGGCTATCCAATATTGTGCCTGTAGTTAAGAAGAATGGTAAAATGAGGGTATGCATTGATTTTATAAACTTAAATCTAGCTACTCCAAAAGATGAGTATCCTATGCCTATAGTAGATTTGTTGGTAGACAGTTCAGCAGGGCATCAAATTTTGTCAATGATGGATGGGCACTCTGGTTATAACCAAATTTGCATTGCAGTGGAGGATGTCCACAAGACAGCATTCAGATATCTTGGGAATATTCGCACCTTCAAATGGGTTAAAATGCCATTTGGCCTGAAGAATGCCGGGGCTACATATCAGAGGGCTATGAACACTATCTTTCATGACCTCATTGGAGGATATTTAGAGTGTTATATTGATGACATTGTAGTTAAATCCCAATCCATGGAGGAGTATCTGTTTCACTTAGAAGCAGCCTTTGAAAGAATGAGGAATACAGATTGACCAGAATAAAGCCAAAGCCATCATTGAAGCCAGACCTCCATCAAGTACGAAAGAATTACAAAAGTTCCTTGGACAGGTTAATTTTCTTCGAAGATTCATTTCTAACACTGCAGGGAAAACTAAAGTATTTTCTTCCTTATTAAGGCTAAAAAATGAAGAGGAATTTGTGTGGACAGCAGAGTATCAAATTGTTTTCGAAGGTATCAAAGCCTACTTGGCCAACCCTCCAGTGCTGATGCCACTAAAGGGTGATAAGCCCTTGAAGTTGTACATAGCTGCAGCAGAAGATTCATTGGGAGCTTTCTTAGCCCAAGACAATGAAGAAGGCAAGGAGCAAGCTGTTTATTACCTTAGCAGGTTTTTAAATTCTTGTGAATGTAAATACTCAGCTGTGGAAAAGCTGTGCCTTGCATTGTATTTTGCTGCAATGAAATTAAGATACTATCTTTTGCCTACAACTATCTTGGTAATTGCAACCACAGATTTGGTTAAATATATGTTATCTAGACCTATGTTGAGGGGAAGAATTGGCAAATGGGTATTAGCCTTATCAGAATTTCATTTAGAATATGTTCCCCAAAAGGCAGTAAAAGGACAAGTTTTAGCTAATTTTTTGGCAGACCATCCATCTCAAACAGAAAGCCAAGAGATAATGGGACTTGGTATGGCTAGTGTTGAGCCATGGCAAATGTGGTTCGATGGATCAAAAGCCAATGGCCTAACTGGAATTGGTATAGTGATTAAGTCACCACAAGGAGTAGAAACCACACATGGTTTCAGAGTGGATGAAATTACTTGTTCTAATAATCAAGCTGAATATGAAGCCTTAATAGTGGGATTGGAAATTCTTATTGGATTACAAGTTCATGCAGTTGACATATTTGGAGATTCTCAATTGGTAGTTAACCAAGTGAAAGGGATTTTCAAATGTCAAAGTATAAGCATGTTGCCATACTATGTTGTTGCATTACATCTGCTTTCTCAATTTCAAATAGCAAATGTAACTCATGTCCCAAGATTCTTGAATAATAGAGCTAATGATGTGTCTCAGAAAGCTTCGAATTTCAAGAGAAGGGATAATACTCAAAAGGACATAAGCCAAACAACATACCAGAAATCTATACCACCCTTAAATAAAATGAATGTGGTCCTGGAAGTCAATCATAATGACTTACAAGAACAAGATTGGAGGCATCCAATAATGCAGTACTTGGCTGACCCATCTTCGAAGGCCAATAGAAAAATTAAATTGCAATCTATGCAATACATCATATACGGTAATGCTCTCTACAAAAGGGGGGGGGGGAGATGGTTTATTACTGGAATGTTTAGGCCCAAAAGAAGCATTAACAGCTATGGCCGAGGTTTATGAAGGCATCTGTGGTGCTCATCAGCCTGGGGTGAAAATGAGATGGTTGCTTCGAAGGCTTTTCTACTATTGGCCAACTATCCTTAAGGACTGCATAGAATATGCAAAAGTTTGCCAGGTATGTCAAAAGCATGGCATAATAAGACATGTGCCCATAACTGACCTGCATGCAGTAGTGACGCCTTGGCCATTTAGAGGATGAGCCATGGATATGATGGGGAAAATTCACCCATCTTCTTCGAAGCATCATTGTTTCATCTTAGTGGCTACTGATTACTTCACTAAGTGGGTCGAAGCTAAGCCATACAAGGCTGTAGACCAGACTGAGGTCATTGGATTCATTAAGATTTAATCCATAGATTTGGTATCTGTAGACGTCCCCGAACGTCCCGGGAGAAATCCCCCGTTCTGTTCATTTGGGCTCACTACAGTTCAGACTCAATGTCACGGTCCTGTATCTAATCTCGCAGAGTGCAATGCAAGACCGATGAATCATCAAAGAGTCCAAATTCGACAAATCGTTTTGAAAAACTGATTTTTAGAAAGAAGTGCCAAACATGGACTGCTTTGCCAGATACAGAGTCGCCACATAAATATTTTATTTTGGGAGAATTTAGGAAACCCTGACTCGTGCCTAAGGCCACGTGTCCGTCATCACCAAAGTTGCCTCGGCTCGGGAACTTGGGTACAATTGGGGAAGGTTATTTCATGAGCACCCCTGCTCGCCCGATCAAAGATCGGCCACTACTAAACATGATATCGAGTTTTGAAAACATTATGTGCTCTTATTCCGGTTATTAACCTAGAATTACTATGTGCTGCACACAGCATACAAGTATAGACTGGGTCACCTGAATTGGAACAAAACATCTCATGTTCATTTTGAAAACGGTTTGCTACTCGCAAGTGGGCTAAAATGCAGGTTTTGCCACCCTCAGGTGGGCTTAAGATACAAGGTGATTTGCCACTCTCAACTGGGCTTAAAATTTGCAATCGATGAATTGTTCCAATCCAAACAACCCAACCTGCACCCACAAGCATTCAGGCAGGTATATCACATAAGCATATGGCCTCATGGTAAGCATGCTATCATGACAGTCACTCACACGCATGCAAGGATGCTAAAGCATAAACACTCACCGAGTACTCCGAGCCAAAGAAAGAAGCTAATTAGAAATCATGCATGAATCCTAACTATGTTGAGATGCCTAATGCAACACATGTAGGAATGCAACTAAGATAGGCTCGGCTATTCTACAATGGCATGTGAAATGCAACACTTAACATGTATTCAACTCGGAATTGAAATACAATGCAGTTAGTATGATGCGCCGAGCCCGGTGCATGCAAGACAAATGAATGGATGCAAACATGCGAGCATAAGTATACTAATTGAAACGTGCCCTAAACTAACCATCATAAGTTAGTAAATAAAAGGGAGAAAGACGTGGGGTTGGAAGACATACATCACACACACGCACACGCACACTTATTACAACATTGCCCTCGCTCGGAGGGTCCGAATAAATAATATACAACCAACTAGCTAATCTAAGCTAATTAATTAATTATTACACAACCTTAATTAATTAACAAATTAACTAAGAAAGCAAAGTAAATTAATATGCAAGCTAAATGAATGGACTGCCTCGGCTCTGTTCCGAATGATGAAAGATGCATGCATGTTCGAGTCGCCTTGTCGGGAAATTCCTCGCGATGCCCCGATTTGCCTCTGTTTGCAATTGATCCCGGAATACTGTACAAAGTTCTAGAAGGCTGCTGACCAGTTTTTGCTGCCGGTTTCCGGTTTACTGCAACAGAGAGTAAGAAAGGGGCATAACAAAGTATTTTCAACATATGTGTGCACGACTACTCTCCCCGTCATTGCACAAGCTCTTAAGAGTGTAGTCCTCGATCCTCGTGCCACCAATCACGCATCTCGATGCATGATGGCTGAGGAGTCGAATTGCACGACTCGATGTAGAATGTATGCACATATAAACACAACAAGGCCTAAACTCTATCATGGGTAATTCGGAGTGTCGGCGACCTAGAATCGAGGCACGTTTCATCACTTGGAGTACGAAATGTTCCCCGTTTCCCGTGTTTGGACTAACCTTACTCCAAACACAATGCAACAAGATGGCATACACAATGCGACTAACATGCAACCCTAAATGCAATGCAACCTAATCATGCTAGCATGCGAGGGATGATATGCAAACATGCAACTAGCATACACAACGTTATGAACTACGAATGGCATACTCAATGCACGTGACATAATATGGCATACACAATACACATACGAAGACTATCATGCACAGATGAAGACTATCAATGAGATGATCAAGGCATACACAATGCAATGGCCAAACATGCAACAACATGAACTAAATGGCATACATAATGCAAGATGGACTTAAACCAATATGAGTGGACCTCAGGCACACTCAAATTAGTGGCCATACATGATGAAAATAGGCAAGAACACACATGCAAACATGTCCAATGCAAGGGACCGAACCTAAGGCATCAAATGTCATTCTAACAAAGCATGGCAAGGGATGACATATGGCATACAATCACACATTATTCAGCTCTAAAATGGCATAAAAGATGGTCCCGAAACATGCAAACACCTCACACAATGCATGCTAGATGGCCCGAATACCGAAACTAGTGAAGTGCGTTACACTAGAGGTATGCAAAGCAATGCACAAATGACTTAACCAGCCCCAAACAGTCCCTATGCAGACCCTAAATAGTGGGAAAATGGACTAAAATGATGGCTCGGAAAGCATGGAAGTGAAGCTCATGCAATGGTCCAAAAACGAGGCATACAAGCACAACTCTCAAACGCATTTAAAGAGTAGAAAACATGGGAATATGGCATACATATAAGCTCTAAAATATGATGCACAATGATGCCAAAACATGTCAAGGGCCCAAACAACGCATGCTAGTGGACCCGATATGCAAAGCTAGTAAGCTTGATTGAACTATGACCATATACAACAATGCATGCATGACCCAAAACACTTCAAATAGAGCTAAGGCAGCCTAAAATATGAATAAAATTAGTTTGGATCATGGCCAAAATATGCTAGGAAAGGGGGCCAAAACATCATGCAATACAAGCTAGTGAACCATGATTTACACTACAACCATATGAAGCACATGAGAGGCCACCAAACCAGCCAAAAAGAGAAACATGGCATACCAAAATATGACCAAAAACCCACTGAAACTCAGTCAACACATGCTAAAATGAGGTGTTCCTTTGAAAGGCCATGAAGAGGGTTATTCTACACATGCAAGATGGGCATCCAAAATGGCAAAATAGGCTCTGGACAGAGTCTATGCAGGTCCTAAAACCCACCAAAAAAGGCCTAAAATAAGGCTAGGAAGCATGCAAACAAAGGCTCCTTTGTAAGGGCAAATGTGCTAGTAAACAAGACAAGGGGTGAGAGGGTCACCCCTCTCTGATTTTGGTGCTCAAAACAACATGCTAGCCACTGAAAATCCACTGGATTTCAGTGGCTAAAAGGCCAAACAAAGCACAATACAAAGGCCTAGATGCATGGCTCAAAACAAGGTGAAAACAAGCATACAAGGGGGTAGATGACCCCCAACAAAAAAATAACCTAAACAAACATGTTAAGAAGCTCAAAATAAGACTTTTTTCAGTTTATGACAAAGCCCAAATATGCTTTCAAGTATGGAAAAAAGATGGAGCAAAATAAAGGTCAAAAGAGGAAATAGGGTGTTACCCTTGTAGCCAAGAACTCCAGCAGCTTCTAGACCAAAACAACAACTCCTTAGGACCTCTCAAGACCTCCAAGAAGCTCCAAGCAAAGGTGGAAGGGTTTGGCTAAGAGGTGGTAGGCAAAGGGCCAAGAACAAAGCTCTTTTGAGGCTTGGATGTAGAGATATAGAGGGAGAATGTATGGTGTATGCTCCAGCAATTCTTGAACCCTTGCAAAGGAAGGGGAGACCTCCCTTTATAGAGCCAAGGGTCCAAAGCTTCTTGGAGAAGCTTCAAACCAAGATTAAACATCCTCTATACACGTGTATGGAGGATGCAGCAAATGCCTCCCAGCTGGCACAGCTGGAGCCAACTCAAAGAGACAAGACAGAGGGTAGCTGGCCGACCCGTTCAAGTGGTCGGCCGACCACTTTACCTGGTCGGCCGACCAGGTCAAAAAGTCCAAGGTGGTTGGCCATCTCCTATGATGAAGCCCCAGAAGTTAGCTTTCCAATGGCGCCAGCCTTGCATTAAAATTCCAACTGTGCAAAAAGTTATGCCTGTTTTGGTGAAGCCGCGCAGATTCGGTCCAACTGGATTGATGCCCTACTTCAACTAACTATGTCTCCCCCATTCGGACTTGGCTTTAGGAGATTCTTGAGTGAAAAATGAAGCCTTGGAAGTAAGCTTTCCAATGGTGGTGGCCTCATAGCTAAAACCCAAGTATGCAAATGAATAGGCCTGATTCAGCGAAGACTGCTCGTCCCTCTCTTAGCGATTCATGTCCATTTCTCCCCCAACTGGGTTTCTTCCCTCTTCTCTTCTTTTCTTCAACTCCAAAGCCCTAAACAAGGTGTTTTGAAAGATTTTTCAGAGATTTTGTCTCTCTTTCGTTCATTTCCGCTTTGCCCTTACTCAGTTTACCGAAAAGTGCGACATTTAACAACATGCGAGCGTTGGAACATCGTAGGAACTTTATTTTCAAAACATTTTGAAAGAGAGGGTTTCAAGGTCTAAAATCTTTTGATCAAGATTGTTTTGGTCCACAAAGGGGTATGAAGTTGAGATTTGACTCCCCTCTTGCCGAAGAAATCGAACCTTTGCACTGCACAGCTTCCAACACTAAGTAAACCATCAGTAATGCCCAAGTCTTAAGGGCGGTCAAAAATGGGGTGTCTACAGTATCCCACAGACTATAACTATTGATAATGTGACTGTATTTGATGGGAAGATGGTAAAGTCTTTTGTGGCAGAGTTTGGAATTAGCCTTGTTAATTCCACTCCCTATTATGCACAAGTCAATGGTCAAGCTGAATCATCCAATAAGTCCTTGAAAAAAGGAATACAAAAGGTTGTGGAAGACAATCCTAGGAATTGGCATAACTTATTGTTGGATGTATTGTGGGCTTATAGAACTTCCCCAAGTTCAAGCACAGGAGTCACTCCTTATGTCTTAGTATATGGGCATGATGCAGTGTTACCTGTGGAAATTAATGTTAAGTCCTTGAGGGTAAGATGCCAAGACCAGTTAAATCCTGAGCAATATCATCAGAGTATGTGCTTGGAATTAGAAAACATAGATGAAGCTAGAATTCTGGCATTAAATAGCATTCTTTTCCAAAAGAAGAAAGCAGCCAAAAACTATAATAAAAAAGTCAAACACATTGGCTTTGATGAAGGTGATTTGGTATGGAAAAGCATACTCCCAATAGGGATTAAAAGCCATAAGTTTGGCAAATAGTCACCTAACTGGGAAGGACCATATCAAGTTCATAGAATCCTGTCTTTTGGAGCATACCATTTGAGAAATTTGAATGGATATGTACATCCCAAAAAGATTAATGGCATGTATTTGAAGCCTTATTTTCCAACTATGTGGGAAACACAAGGAATAAAATAAATGCCAAGTACAAGAACACAAAAATACTCAAATGATAAATAAGAATTTGTTTTTCATAAAGAGTTGAATACATTCTGTCATAAATTGGCCCAAAAGTCATTACAATGCCTCAGTTGTTCTTTTACAATGGATGCTCTATTATTAAAAGATAAAAACAACTGAATGGCTGTGGTCATTTCCTGCTTTCGGTCAGCCAGTCCTTGGTTGGTGATCTGCAGTTTGGTGTCAGTTCGGATTAAGGCCTGGTTCACTGTAGATAGCTCCTCTTCAAGTTGAGCTTTCTTCTCCAGTAGTTGAGTTCGAAAGTAGGAGACAGAAGAATGTTGTTCCTTTAGTTCTGATACTTCAGTATGCACTGTGGAAACAAAGCTCTGATCTCTAACCAATTTCTCCTTTACAGCCTTGGCAACATGGCAAATGTTGATATAGAAGTCAATAGTGGCTGCTGCCTGAGATAAATGACTTAAGACAGTCATGCCAGATTGCTCGACAATCTTGCAGCACTGAAGGAAGCCATTTCTGATTATAGGTCTCTCTAAAGCCTCGAAAGGAATCCTCGAAAAAGATGTCAACAGCTTCAGGCAGCTGTCTAAGTCCATCAGAGGTGAAGAAGGCTTGCTACTAGAGGGAGAGCTCTCAAGAATTTTTAGCAAGGAATCAGCTAGAACTAATGACTCAGTCTCATCATTAGCTATTGGAGAGGTAGAAGGTATGTCGAAGAGACTAGCTAGTCTTGCTTTAAAGATGTCTACCTTATCCATGGACATGAAGGGTGCAGAAAGAGCTTTGGTGGAAGACACAAAGGACTGCATAGGGATAGGAGAAATGGCTGGAGCATCTTCAGCAGTCTCCATTGTTCTAGCCACCAGTAGATCGAGGGAAGAGGGGCTGGAACCAGGCAAAGGCAATAGACCATGAGTTGGAGAACTGCCAGCACCCTCTATAGGGGAATCAGCTACCATCGAAGAGAAGGTAATAGCTGGAATTTCCTTAGGAGGAGAAGGAAGAGCAAGGCTCGAAAGAGAATTAAATTGAGATAGATCAAAGGACAAGTAAGGGAGGTATGGATTTAAGCCAAAAGAAGGAAGTGCAGGAATACTTGCCCTCAAGGAGGGCACAGAGGATGTAGGCCTAGGAAGTGAGAGTATTATTTGAATGGATCTCACATTTTGTAATTGATCAACTTCAACTGAAACTGGGGGAGTCCTTGTTGGAAGAATAGGCTCAGTAGTTGTTGCTGCAAAAGAAGAAGTACAAAGTAATGTCAAGTCTCAATACCAAAAATTTGACAAGGAAAAACAGTAGAGGGTTGAAAGAAGTTACTTGTTTCAAAAGTGATAGCAACAATAGGAGAGCTACGAAGGGAATAGTGCTCAGTAATATGTTGCCTTCCTGCAGTTTCCCTTTGGATTGCATCAGGAGCAACAATTTCATCTCTTAAGAATTGCTGCTGTCGTCTCTTCTCAGTTCTCTCAAAAACAATTATGGCCTTAGAATGTTCCTGTTCTACTGCCTTAGCAGCTGCTTCATGAATAGGGTCTTCGACCAAATCAGAAGGAAAGACAGTCGTCTTCCTTCTTTTTTTTTCTCTGTATTGGTCTTGCCTGTTCCTTCTCAATTTCTCTCTCTTCGATCTGGGATTCAGATTCCTCAAAAGTAAGTTCCTCTTCTACTACTCTGACAGCTGTCTTATGAGTAGGATTTTCGATTGAATCAGAAGGAGAGACAGTCATCTGTTTCCTCTTTTTTCTCTGTAATGGTACTTCCTATTTTTTCTCAATCTCTCCCTCTTCAATCTGAGATTCGGATTCCTCAGGAGTGAGTATTAGCTTCCTTTTCTTTTTCTGCTTTTGTTTGTCCTTGAGAGTAGCTAGAATTTCAGCCCTCTTAGGAGATTCTTATTGTGGAGACCCTGCACCAAGAGGTATGAATATAAAGGAAACAAACAAAAGAGTCTTAAAAAAAAAAAAAAAGGGAAACCCGAAAATACTTACCCCTTTTTGAAGCAACTCTGGTAACTCTAGCAGGAGAGGATGAGGCTACATGAGCAGTTTTGGTAGCTGTGGAAAGAGGGGGAATGTTCTCAACTGTTGTTGACTTAGCCTTCGAAGGCATTCCTAACCCTATCAGTAAATCATGAGGGTGTATGGATAGGCGCACTTCCATATTGGCTGTCCACCAGTTTTGAAATCTTTTCAGAGCCAGGCCAGAAGGAAGGAAGGGGACAAATTTGAACTCGCTCAATTCTTTCAACAGTTTAAATGTGGCAGCCTCTAGTTTTGATTTGGGTATTCTCAGGTCTTTGGCCGTAAGATGGACATTCGAGAGGCTGCAAAGTGGAACGGGAATCCTCTGACTAAACCCAAATTGTCTGGCAAACTGGGAAGGGCAGTATACCTCAGATATACATTTATAAGCTCGAGGGTTTAAAGTACCTATGAACAGCTCCCTCGGTAACAAAATAGAAGCCCACATATCTTTGTGGGGTGGGGTGGAACATTCATGGTTAACCAAGAATGCTTGCAGCCAAGCAGGTCCTGTGTTGGCATCAAAGGGGCAAAAGAAAGAGGCAGATGGAGAAATAGGAAGTTGATGAAAAAATGTGAGGTAATATGCAAAGGAAGCAGGATAAAGAACAATTCTAGCATACTTTTCCCCATAAGTGCTAGGATCCTGAACAAGGAATTTTAAGCATTTGGAATGCAAATCAGTGAAGTAGGCGAAGAGCCAGAGTTGGAGCACCCAAAGGGGACCTCCCTGGTTAATGTCAAGAGGTTTCTCACAAAATTGGGAGCAAGCTCTATAAATATGGCCTAAGAGATATGGGGCCAAAGCTATACGTTTTTTCAAAACAAGGGCCTTCGCAAGTGGGGCGAATTCAGGCATAATCCGTTAAGATGATGTACAAAAGACAAATTTACAAAACCAGTATAAAATGAAGAAAAAGAGTTCTCTATCTCTCACGGGGCCTATCTTTTTGTTTTCAGCCTTTACAAAATCACTATAGGAAGAATTTAGGGGTGGAAGAGAAAACTTAATAGAGAGGTCTGGGTAACTGGGAGTGAAAGGAGTACCAAGGGGTGAAAGCCCTAAAAGATGGCAGATATCAAGAATGGTGGGGGCCATCATGCTACACCGAAACTGAAAAAAATTGAAAGCCATATTCCAAAAGCAAAGAGCAGCGGGAATCAAAAAAGGGTCTTCAGGAATGATGAACCTGGAAAGACGGAGGGCATCGAGAATACAGAGCTCTTGCAGGTCATCTTCTCGCGCAGGTACAACTCTGTCATACCATTTTTCCCATTCAGCTCTCAATGTCGGCCAGCAACGATGACATCGGGTCACCCTCCAATTTCCCCAGTTGAGCCCTCCTTCGTAGAGAAGAAAGTGGTCCTCCAAGCGAGGGTATAAAGCTGGAAGTTGGGCAGGAGCTTCTCGAAAGATGAGACCCAAGATATATTCTTGTTTGTTGTTGTGGCGAGGAACAAAGAGGCGTCCATCTATGGCACTTAACCCATTGGCCGTTAACTTGACGATCTTGTCATCAATACATCTTTTCAAAGCTATGGTTGGGCTTATACGATCACCAGCAAACACTTTCAAAGAAGAAGAATCCATTGGTAGCAAACGACAAGGAAGAGGCAAGGAAGAGAGGGTTAACAGAGGAGAAGGGTTTGTGTTTTGAGCGAGCGAGTGATTTCAGAGCACGAAATAAAAGGGTTTTGAAAGCCTTTGTGTCTGGAAGATATATTGCGTAATTCGTTAAGTACTAAAAGTACAAATACGAAGAGCCTCCTTCAATATTGATACTTTTGGAGGGAAAAACACATCCCAGATGTTGAGGCCAGCTTCGAAGTATAGTATTTGGCTTCGAAACGAGATTTTGGCGCCAAAAGTCAAATAACAAACGGCTTCAAAACTGAGAAGCCGGCTTCAAAGTACATTTCATACCTATGGATGTAAGAATGCTCAAGTATTCGTTTACTTCAAAGGGATTAAAGACCTGTTTTAGGTTTCTCAATGAAAGTAATGTCCTTCGAAGCAAAACTTGAGATCCCTTAAGGATTGGAATTGGTGTTCGAAACATCAAAACCAATAGTTGGTTTATATATATTCAGAAAAGATTGTCTTTTCAGACTAAAACGGTGCAGCCCTCAAAAGGAGCTTCCATATTTTTGAAAGTATGGACTGTTGTTCAAAGCGAAATGGTCAATTTAAAACTGATTGATCATACTAAACCATGACCATATGTTGGTTGTGATTGAAACAAGTTTTAAGGCATAAGATTGCTAGATTCGAAGCACGAATTTTGAATGAAAATCAGCAGAAACTATCAACTGCATTCCATAAATTGGAAAAGTTCATGTTGGTTTTTGTTAGTGTTTCATTTAAAACAATTGAATCCAGATTCGAAGGATAAGATTGTGCAGTTCAAAGCCCTAAATTTGCTTTTAAAGACAAGTGGAGGCAAAACCAAACAATGCCACACAAATAGAGAAGTCTTAGTTGTATTAAAGCAGAAGCAAATTACATCGAATAGCCCTTTTTGGGTACAAATTCAAGTTCATAAAAGTAAGGGATGGAATAAATAACAAGATCATGAAATTTGGTCCAACTATGATCAATGAATTTCTGTTCTTTCTTTATTCTATCCTCTATTTCTTCTAAGATTGGCTGCATAAGTTGATGTGCTCTCACTTCATAAAAGAGCTCTTCAGCCTTTATTTCGAATGCTGTTTCTCTCAATCCTCGTTCCAACTCGTCCATATCCAAGTCATCCTTGTACGCAGAGTCCTTATTCTTGAAGTTATCGAATTCTTCAATGAAGTTCTCTGCTTCGTATTGGGCATGAACTCGAAGGGATGAGAGTTGGTCCAAAGATTGAGTGGTGGCCACAGAAGTTCGATGCCAGTGAAGAAGCAATGGGAGTTGGTCCAAAAACATGTGAAGCTCTGCTTGAGTGATGTAACAACCCTCATACTGTTTACCGATTAATGACTGATTGATTACCGATTACTGCTAAACTGAGATTGAATATGAAAAGTAATTGACTGACTGAGATCTGAAATTGAATTGATTGCCTGTATCTGTTTGAATTGCATTTTATCTGTTTGACTGTTTAATTATCTGTTCAATTTGTTTTGTTTAAACTGATAATTGAAGGCCTTATCGGTGGCCGAACCCAAAATTGATTGATGATTTAGAACCATTAGAATTTATATGATTTTATGGTGTATTTAATTAAAATGTGATTTGGTACGATTAAATTAGATTAAAATAGGTTAAATTGCATTGTGCACTTATTTACATTATTGCCATTGTGAGTGGACCCTTTATTATAATATCCTTGAGCCTTATACACTCAAACAAAACAATCCTTCAGCCAAGTCCCTTGTTTTTGCCGTCCAAGATGGAGAGAGTGAGAGAAGTGAGTATTTCATCTTGAGTTCATAAGAATTGGGTTGGAAATTAAAGGAATTGGAGAGAGTGTTCCAAGATTGAGCTCCTAGACCTTTAATTCAAGACTTGAGGTAGAGCCTTACCTTCTTGAACTTGCATTTGACTTCATTCTTGCATGGTTCATGCTAGATTAAAGAGCTAAGGCATGTTTTAGTCTAATAATGTTGAATTAGAGCTCAATTGTTGCATGCATGTGCATATTGTCAAGTTTTGAGGTTGTAGATTCATCATTTCTCACATGCATGTTCATAAATTTGCAATGGTCCATGTTTTCAACTTGTTTTTGGAACAATTGGCTCACTAGAGCATCAAATTGAAGCTTTGAAATGATTTGAATTCATGCATGTTTGCATGTTCTTCATGTTCATGAAAATTGGATTTAAATTGGGTTTGAATTTGGATTTAATTGGCTCACCATTGGGCTTTAAATTCACAAATTGAGCTTTGAAACTTGTTGTATATTGAGTTTAGTTGTGTTTTCCAGAATTTGGGCCCAAGAGGTCGAGTTTTGAGCTAAGGAATGCTTGGTTTGAGCTTGGGAGGCAAATCTGGAAATTCCAGAATTTGGCTTCTACGCTCGAGCGAAGGATTCTACGCTCGAGTGACCACCATTTACTCTGAGCTACGCTCGAGCGACGGAATAGTGGCTCGAGCGTAAATTGCAAGCTCTCAGAATCTTGGTGCACGCAGGCGTACGCTCGAGCGAAGGGACCTTCGCTCTCGAGCGAAGAGCTGTGTCTCACGCTCGAGCGAGCATCGAGCGTAAAATTTGAGCATCCAGCACTTTTACTGTAGCACACAGTCCGCTCGAGCGACGGAATTCACGCTCGAGTGGAGCTCCTTGTCTGCATGTCCGCTCGAGCGAAGGAACCCTCGCTCGAGCAAGACCCCTGTTTTTAGCAAATTTTGTAAAGTGTTCAAAAGTGCATCTTTGCATCCTCTTTCCATCCTAGGCATTCCTAGGGCATATTTAAGGCATCTTAAAGAGGATATGGATGTAGAACACACCAAGGCAAATTTAGGGATTAAGTTATTATCTTTCCCCAACTGTGAAACTTAGTGTGTGTTCAATCTGTTAACTGTTTAGGGTTGGCTTTCCGAGGAGACGCTCTAGTTCACTGTAGCCCAGAACTCTGTGAGTAACAACTGTGTAAAGATATGTTCAAAATGATTATCTTCTGAATACTGAACTGAACTGTTTACTGAACTGATGTTGTTTACTGAATGAATGTATGTCCTATATTCTGAACTGTACTGTGGCATCCTTAGCACCTACTGTTTACTGTTACTGTTACAGAGATCTCCGTCGGTTCCCTCGTGGAACCACTACTGTTTACCGATTGATGGCCATCATTACTGTTCGGTCTTTAAGACCTACTGCTTACTGTACTGTTATGCTAATGGATGTACCACATATGACTGATTGACTGAAAGACTGAAATACTGATTTAATGAACTGTTTTCATTACTGTAAGGACATTCATTCTAAACCTCTTTACGCATTATGTTATTCACTGGGCTTTAGCTCACTGCTCATATATATATGTAGGTGTACAGGCACCGGATCAAAGCTAGAGGCGTCGGGGTAAACTCCAGTTTTGTCAAGCCAACCAATGTGCCTCACTGCGAGGTTCCGAACCTGCCAAGCTATGGCTTAGGGGTGTTTTTATTTCCCCGTCTGTCTCTGTACCATTTTGTAACACTATATAGACTGAACGTTTTGCACTGTACTGTTTATCGGGGATTAAGTCCCTGTTCTGACTGTTTGTATATGATATGCATACTGTTTTGTATCGTTCTGTATAAATGTATGAAAAAAATCTTTTGCCATACAGATTGTCACAGCTTATTGGGCATTGTTTATTTACTGTATTGGCTTCTGCCAAGCCCCTGTACTTTGTATTATTGTATTACTGTATAAGCAGGCCTTCGGTAACCTAGGGTTACTGGCCGGTTACGGTGCTAAACCCATAGGGGCGGGTTTGGGTCGTGACAGGCGAGGGGGTTGAGGACGTGACCCTGAGTCAGAATGTCACAAGCCCATCGAAGGTTCTTGAGAGGAACCTCATCCTCAAGAACATTGAAAGGCAAGTGAGAGAAGGCCGTGAGCATAAGTTGGGCTTTCTTTCGTTCAGCTGGAGTAGGGGAAGGTGGAGGCTTGTAAGGAGGAAAGACCTTATCCGCAGAGAAGGCAAGCCTCAGTCTTTCTGTCTAGCAAGGATTTGGTGTAGGAGGAGGTATGGAAGCTTCCACTTTAAGAGAAAGAGCAAGGGCATAAGGAACAAGGGCATTAATATAATCGAGCCAGTCAGAAGAGCAAAGCTTTGCCTTCTGAGCTAAGAACGATGGGTTGTACCCTTGTGCCTCTTCTGGGCGTCGGGCAGTGTGCATTATCCTTGTAGACATGGAGGATGTGTACCATGCCACAAGCAGGGTGTCCTCCAAACTGCGTCGCCGGTCGATAGGCACGTAAGGGTAAACCACCGAGCTTCATGCATAGGAAGGGAACTCTAAAGGGTTAGTAAACTCGACAAAGTGATGGTTGATTCGCTCCCTTAAATCACAAGCCTCAGGTTTTGACCAGCTTGTCCAATCAGAAGCCCCAGAGGAAGAAGAAGCTACAGCCTTATCCCATGCAGAGGGTTGTGAAGAAGAACTTCCCATATCCATATTTGCAACTTTCTGAATCAAAGGATTGAGAGCATTTTGTTCGTAGTCCAAGGGTGAGTCAGAAGAAGAACTTCCCATGTTCATATTTGTAAGATTCTGAATCAAAGGATTAAGGGCAATGTGTTCGTAGTCCAATGGTTGATAATTTGCAAAGGCATCCATGACCTGAATATAGAAAGGTGGGTAAAGGTGGCTAATTAATGCATGGAGGTTCTTTCGAGGAGGAACAACATCATCAGATGACTCTTCGTGTGCTCGATCAATGGAGGGGAAAATTGATTGGGCCATAAGAAATGTATCAGTCTGTTCGAATACTAAGATGGTGGTGGTGTTCAAAAAATTGAAGGAGAGTTTAATGTAGATGATGAATGACAGTTGCATTTCTAGAAGAATGCAAAGCCCATGCACGTTCTAAGACGTGGATAAAAGACCTTGATCCACTAATATCACAAAGTATTGGGTATATTAGTGCGGGGGGTAATGTTGGCTACATATTTTGTATAAGCCAATTACAATTCGACGCGTGGCAGAATAAGGGTAATACAGGAAGACTATTCAAGTCTTCGATCCTGAACGTACACGTGGCAGTTAGTAGTGGTTGTTATGAGATCTGAGTAGCAGTGGATCAACAAAGAGATGCAAGGTGATGTGGCTTCAACGGTTACTCACATTTAAATTCAAATTTAGAAGGGAAGCCTAACTGCAAGTGATGGCATAGTGGAGCTAATTACAAGGCAACATGATCAGCGATCATGGAGGAGCAGTTCGACGGTTGGAAATGCTGTTCGATGGTCATCCTTGAGAAGTATAAATAGCAAAGAAGGCCCCAGAAAAAAGCCCCAGACTCAGATCCAAAAAACCAGTCTTATTCTACTTTATTTCCTTTCCAGTCTTTCCTTTCCAGTTTTACATTTATAGCTTTGCATTTCCAGTTCTTTACATTGCTATACTTTAAAATTCCTGCACTGCACTTCGTTCATAGGAGTAGTTTCAAGTAGATTTGCTGTAAACTTCTACGAGGCTGAGTTTGGATCATTGTAAGTCTTTTCATTTTAATGAAATGCTTCAACTGTTCTTCATTTAATTGTTATTTGCTTAATTCTCCTAAGTCAAAGCCACCAGTAAAAGTCCTCTTCATTGAGGTTGAAAGAACTAAAACACAATTGTCTGATAATTGGTTGGCAGTTAATTTTCTGTAAGAACTGATTGATCATTGCTGGCACGCTCGTAATTACAAAAATAACCTTCGAAAGCCAAAAAGCCAACAATATCTAAGAAATGTTTTTATTTTATGTCATGGGTTTGAATTGAATGAAATTTGACAACAATTTTTTTTTTTAATTGCATTTTGGATGAATGTAAGTTAGTGAATTTTTATTGTTTTATTTATTTTTTATTGCATTTTGGATGAATGTAAGTTAATGATGAATTACTCTTTATTTATTTATTTATTTGGGTTAGGAATGATGAATGTAGGATTTTCAATGTAGGATTTTTTTTTTATTTGGGTTAGGAATGATGAATGTAGGATGAATACAAGTTAATGATGAATGTAAGATTTTGAATGATTTGTTTGGGTTATGAATTCATTTTGTTTTGTTTTTTGTTTTATAAGTTTTTTATAAGTTTTAATTCATTAATTATTAAGGTTAGAGCATTTTAGAAAATGGGGGGAAAATGGTCCAAAATAAATATTGACAAAATGGAAAAAAAAAAAAAAAGCTTGAAAATAAATTTTTGAAAAAAAGTCCAATCCGTAAATCGCCTGCAACCGCCTGTACATCCGCGAACCCTATCCGCACAAATCGCAAACCACACTGCCGACGGTTGCGGGTTGACTTTTTCCCAAACTGCATAGATGCGGGCGGGTTCAAACCAAACCAAAAACCGTCCCAAATGAAACCGTGGATACCCCTAATTAGTATCACTGTTATACTGAATTTTTACTCATAAATAACAATCTCTTTCGCATTGATGGAGGAGAAGGTAGTAGTTACATGAATCAAGAAGCGTCATTGTTGTCATCATCATTGTTCTTCTTCTTGTTGTTTAGTTATAAACATACTATTTTTCAACTTTATTTTTCATTACAAATTTATGGCAAATGATATATAAAAATAAATTTTTATACAAAAAAAAAAAAAATGCAAAATAATGTGGTAGAGGGTTTGTTAAGAAATAAGAAGATCACAAGAGCCACGACATTGTGTAAGGAAATTTTGTACATATATCTATATTATAACATTATTCTTTGTATTATTTATTTAGTTTTTGAGAATGTGTTACAAAAATACAAGAAAACAAACAAACCTAATAGAGCATGTGAGGATTCAACCCTTCACAATCCAAAAGGGTGTCCTTTCCAATAACCAGCATGCTTTTCAATACATTTGTGGTTCCAATTATTGTTCTCTTGTGCTTTTCTGTTCTTCCCACAGCCTCACAATAATGGTAGTTCATTATGAACCCTACTACAGAGATAAGGTGCCTCACCCTTCCCTGCCAGTGTATATGACTTTATTTTTGTATTTCTTATTTTTTTATGAACAATATACACATAAAATAAAAAATTTAAATCATTAAAAAGGGATTCTTGATGGCCCCTCTCAAGTTAAAAAACTTGAGAGAAACTCAATCTACACATATATATATATATTAGACAAATTACACCCATAATTTCTATAGTTTATCTCTTATGTTAATTTGATCTTTTATAATAGTCTTAAATTTTTTACATTACATCTTCTTCTTCTTCTTCTTCTTCTTTTTTTTTTTTTTTTTTGAGAATTTGAATTGAAATCAATAGATAAAATAATCAATTCACTCTTCTCAAAGCAATTGAGGAGTTGACATTCTATTTGAAATGATTTTACCCTTAAATTTCTATTCAATTTCCCAACAAATTTTATCAATTGAACTTAATTGAGACCATATAAAAAATGAAAAAATAAAATTAATAAATTAAAATTATAAAAATCAAAATAGCACTATATATATTTATATATTTTAAATATAATGATGATGTGGTGGAACACATGCAGTGATGGAACCATTTGGAGACTAAGGTATAAGAACTCTTTACTATGCAATGCTATTTTATACAATAATAAATTCTTTCTATTTCCCCATGTCTTTAACCTTTCTCACGTTGATTGCCCGTGTCACACGTGCATATTTCTCATTCTTGTATTTTGTAAATAAAATGTACAATTACTTAAAATGGTGTTTTACCCAAAAAAAAAAAGAAAAAAAAAAGATTTCTCTTACAACAAAACAATAATTTAATGTATCTGTTTATAGCTTTTAAACGTAATGTCATTGATTATCAACATTAAGTTTTAAATTGGATGTGATATTTATTTTATTAACTATTTTAATCTTTATTAACTATTTTTACCAAAAAATTACATCCCAAATGCGACCTAAATATATATACTTATTATATTATATCTACTTGCTTGTCGAAGATCACTACTTAAATGATTTCATATAAAGGCAAAACAAGTATAGACATGGCAGTGTAACGCCTAATTTTCCTATACTCAGAGGGTGTGTTTGATTGGAGGGATAAGGGAGACTATTTACTTTGTAGATTATAATTCGGAGGAAGCATTTAATTTGATGTTTGTTTTTTTTTTTGGTCCGTCAGACATGGAGTCTGGCCGGATTCCTTATCCCCTATATGAGAGACTATTGTATCCTAAGGGGGGTGTGAGACAATTTTTGAGAGACTATTCACTGTTAGGATTAGGTGGTGAAATGACCATTTTAACCCTCTACTATTTAATTATGTATTATATTTAGTAAAATTCAATAAAATTTAAATATCTCAATTTAAAAATAAAATAATTTTATTTAACTTTTTATTGATGTTTTATTTATTTAATTTTTTTAAATAATTTTTTATAGATATTTTATTCATGTTTTATTTTAAAATTTTGTTTATAATTTATTTAATTTCATTATTTAAATTTTAATAGACGTTTTATTTAATTATTATTATAATTGAAAATAAATTTATTTTAAATTTTAATTAAAAAAATAACATATATTTTTATTGATATTTTATTTATTTAATTTTTTAAAAATAAATTTATTTAATTGTGTAAAAAATAAAATAAAATAAAATTTTATTTAATCTAGCTAAAAATAATTAAAATATTGAAGACATGTTTAACATTGCTATTACTTAGTAAATAATTGAAAAAATGGTAAAATAATTTTTTGTTCATTTATCCTATCCAGTCAGTCCAACCAAATATTGGATTCACTAAAAATAGTCAATTCTAGACATCTAATCCCATGAAAAAACAAACACGGGATACACATCTAATCCAACCAAATAATCTGGGGGATTCACAATCTCAGGATTTAAGTCCGATGGATTCTAATCCCCCCTTATCCAGTCCGTCCAGTCAAACCCACCCATAGGGTGCGTTTGATTGGGGGATATGGGGGATTATTTACTATTCGGATTGTAATCCATTAGAAGTTTTTTATCCAGCGTTTGTTTTTTTTTTTAGTCTGCCGGACATGGAGTCTAGCTGTAACGCCCCCAAAATATTACAATAAAGATAACTCATATGCAGAATAAATATGAGAAATAACATACTTTCATATACCAGCGTTCACTGTTTAACAAGCATTTAAATGCCATATAGGCTATCATCTTTCCAAGACATTGCTTGGTTACACAAATAGAGTCTCACTCATTACATCTTAAGCCCTTGGCTTTACAAATAACAAACATTAACACATAAAGCATAAATAGGAAACTCTTGTTTCCCGAGAGTCCATCCATGCTATTGCCTTGGAGGTAACATCTCACCTGCACCTGAAAATGATATTCCCGTATTGGGTGAGCTAACAGCCCAGTAGAGATATGCTAAACATAATATGTGCATTAACTAAAACGTAAGCATTCGATAAATGTTTGACTCACATATATCCTTTCATAATTTCATATTTTCGTATTAATTGTCATTAATTACAGTAATGACCCAAATATACCCAAACATGGCATTTTTTCCTTTTTCTCAATATTGACCCAAAGACTCAAATAATAACAAAAATATCAATAATTTCCATTTTTAAAACCAAAACACACAGGTATGAGTCAATTGAACAAAACCCCTGTTTTCAACATTATACAACCCCAACCTTAAGTTCCCAAGTCAAACCATCTATACAAATAACTCAACATTTATGTTAAAACACATAAGAATGAGTAGGAATCCCTACCTCAGATTCGGAACTCAAATGGAGAGATGAAAAGAGATGGAATTCGATCTCCACCACACACCACAAAGCCCTCGAGAAATTTTACAACTTTGGCGAAGGAACTATGGCCAAAATCCCAATGGAACTATGGCCAAAACCCAGCTCAGCACAACTAAAATTTATAACTTGAGCTCGGCTCTTAATGGCTTATTAAACCAAGAAAGAACCATAGAAGCTGATAAGCTAACCCTCTGCACTTACACTTATATAGAAGTTTGTCCAACTTCAATTGTATCTTGTAACCGATGTGGGACTTCCAACAAACACACCAAATGACGTCGTTTGGCACAACACTCTCGTCCGCTCTTTGAGTCCCACATCGCTTAGAGAGGAAATATTTTCGTGTCCAAAAGCTTATAAAGTAGTGAATTGCGGACATAGATCAAGTAACTTTGAATGCATTATAAATTTTTGTTTGGGCGCTGCCCTCGACCCCCGCCAGGGCGCTGCCCTTGGACCCGCCAAGGGGCGCTGCCCCCTGGACCCCCGCGAAGGGGCGCTGCCCCCTCGACCCCGACCGGCCCAGTCGAAATGGCAAAACATAAAAAAAGATTGAAACCGGGATTGCTACACTAGCCGGACTCCTTATCCCCCATATGCGGGATTACACTGTCGGGGGAGGGGGGGGTGGGGGTATGAGACAATTTTATGGGATAATTTACTGTTATGATTAGGTGGTGAAATGATCATTTTGACCCTCTACTATTTAATTATGTATTATATTTAGTAAAATTCAATAAAATTTAAATATCTCAATTTAAAAATAAAATAATGTCTCAATTTAAAAATAAAATAATTTTATTTAACTTTTTATTGATGCTATATTTATTTAATTTTTTTAAATAATTTTTTATAGATATTTTATTGATGTTTTATTTTAAAATTTTGTTTATATTTTATTTAATTTCATTATTTAAATTTTAATAGATGTTTTATTTAATTTCATTATTTAATTATTATTATTTTTTAAAATAAATTTATTTAAATTTTAATTAAAAAATAACATATATTTTTATTGACATTTTATTTATTTAATTTTTAAAAAATAAATTTATTTAATTGTGTAAAAAATAAAATAAAATAAATTTTTATTTAATCTAGCTAAAAGTAATTAAAATATTAAAGATATGTTTAATATTGCTATTATTTAGTTAACAATTAAAAAATGGTAAAATATTCTTTTGCTTATTTATCATTATCTAGTCCGTTCAATCAAACATTAGATTCACTAAAAATAGTTCTTTTCAGACATCTAATCCCATGAAAAAACAAACACGGGATACATCCAATCCAACCAAATAGTCCGGAGAATTCACAGTCTTAAGATTCAAGTCCGATGGATTTTAATCCTTCCTTATTCAGTCCATCTAATCAAACACACTTATAGTCTAAAACAATAACAATGTTTGGTAGCTCAAATCTTCATGACTTCAATGGCTCGAATGTCTCCAAATGACGCCGTTTTAAGGATAAAATAATATCATTTTGATGTATTCAAGCTATTCGAATCATACAAATTCGAATTAAGTAACATTTTTGTCCAAAACAATTTACGGTCTACAATGCACTAAAAGTCATAACTCTCAGCCTTTGCTTCTTAACCGTTGGCATGACTTTTTTATACCTAAGGAACTTTATATGTTCACATTATATGTAATTTCATAAAATACTACCCATACATAATGATATAATATAAATTAAAATGTCCAAAAAATTTAGTTAACGAAATTATTAAGAATTTTGTTGATGTCTGCTCACTACAACAAAAACATATTTTAGTGGCACTACACTAGTGGCATATTTTTAGAAAATGTCACAAAAAATGATATTTAGTGGCACGTTTTTGAAAAATGTCACAAAACGACAAACATAAAAGGCTCTAGTGACATTTCAATGAACAAGTGTCACAAAACTACAACAAAAACATACTTTAGTGGCACTACACTAGTGGCATATTTTTATAAAATGCCACAAAAATGATATTTAGTGGCACGTTTTTGAAAAATGCCACAAAACGACAAACATAAAAGGCTCTAGTGACATTTCAATGAACAAGTGTCACAACACTACAACAAAAACATATTTTAGTGACACCATACTAGTGGCATGTTCTTAAAAAATGTCACAAAAGAATATTTGATGGCATTTTTTAGAAAAATGTCATAGAGCCACAAACATACAAGGCTCTAGTGGCATTTCAATTAAAAAAAGTGTCACTTCACTACAACAAAAATGTCACTACAACAAATTTACACTTTAGTGACACTACACTAGTAGCATGTTTTTAGAAAATGCCACAAAAATAAAAATTGGCATTAAATGTTTTAGAAAAATACCACAGAACCACAAAACATATAAGGCTCTAGTGGCATTTCAATAAAGAAATGCCACATCAATTTTATGACATTTTATAAAATAATGACACAAAAAATTATGTTCGTGACATTTACCAACAGATGCCACTAAACTTTAGTTGCAATGGCATTTTTTAAAAAATGTCAGGACACTAGGTAGGTGCAAATTACTTTTTATGGCACTTAGGTGAAAAGTGTCATAAACAAATATTCTATAGCATTTTGAGAAATGCCACTAAGCCAAAAACTTTCCAAGCTCATAATGACATTTTTGAAAAAACAAAAAATGCCAATATATTTTCTAAATTTTTAAAATGCAGTAAATGATTAAAAATAAATGAATTAAACTCAATATACACTACAGGAAAAAGCATATTCGGAGACTAAATTTCCTGACCAAAAAAATTTAAAAACAGTATTAGTTGCTATAGCGACCCCGGTCTTTTCCCTTTTGATTATTGTATCCGGACTTATGTTCCGTAGATTCCATTGTTGTATTATTTGTTGTTGTCGTCCTTTAATTCTTTATTTTTGAGTTATGGGTTGAGTTGGGCAGGTTTGTTACAGGTTGGTTGGGTTGGAAACCAAGTGTTGCTGTCCAGATTTTTGGACCTTCGCTCGAGCGAGGAGTTGGTCGCTCGAGCGAGCTGTTGTTTTTGTTCTTCGCTCGAGCCAGGGTTTGGTCGCTCGAGCGAGAGTCTGCGTCTGGGCTTAGGACCTGAGAGATGTGTTTCTTGGCTCGAGCGAGCAATTCTTCGCTCGAGCGAGCGAGGTGTATGTTTTCGAGTTCGTCGCTCGAGCGAGCATTTCGTAGCTCGAGCGAGCTTCTGGGTTGCAGACCTGAAGCATCGAGTTTTTGGCTCGAGCGAGCATTTCTTCGCTCGAGCGATGATTTTCTGTGTCTGGTCGCTCGAGCGACCAGGTCTTCGCTCGAGCGAGCCTATTTTGTTTAAATGCGCAGCAGCGTGTTTCAGATCAGTTTTTCAACCCCTTTCAGTTTATAAAACCCTAGGTTACGAGTTCTCTCTCTCCCAACTCATCTTCTCTCCTAGGTTTCATCTATTTAGAGTGAGTATCTAACCTAGTTCCTTCATTAAAAAGGTAGAGTGGGTCGAGGGCTTCCATTTAATCTGAACGGTTGTTGATTTGGAGCACTTTGGAGTTTGGGCTATCATCTCCGTCTTCTTCTTTTGGGTTCTTGCTTCGAGGTAGGGATTTCCTACTCCATTTATACGCTTTAATCCTAAGTGTTGGTATTTTGGTATGTGGGGGTAGTTTGGTAATTTTGGGAGAAACCTTAGGGTTTTGGCTTAGATTAATCTGTATAATTAATTTAAGGGAAAAATGTGGAATTGGGTTTAATTCATGAAGTTGGGGAAATTATGAGATTAATGATATAGTTGGGTAGTTTAAATACTTACCTATGAGAATGTTGATTTTATATTCATTGTTGTATTTATTTCCTGTTTAGAAATAACTGTTTTGGGCTATCGGTGGAGGATAGTCGTGATTGTTGTAGACCTTGCATGTGGCTTAGGTATAACTGGAATTATGTCACTTATGTTGACTGTTGAATTAATACAGAACATTACTTGTATTGATTATGTGTTGTATATGGCAATTGTGTGTTTTATTGCATATGCATTTTGTTTTGGAGGAGATAGGGGATGAACTCCACGGTTTAGGGGAAGATAGGGGATGGACCTCTAAACCGGATTTGTTGGGAGGAGATAGGGGATGGACTCCAGTAGCATCATTCATATGTGTGCTTATTGATAATAGCAATATTGCTATTTGTTGTTGATATGATACATCATTATAATGTGTATCAGTTGGAAGTATGGAAGTGTTGTGGTTTGAGCTTTAGTCTCATTTATTTTTGTGACATCTGGATCACTATTATAGTTGGCCAGGTTCTGAGCCATAATGATATAATTGGAAAGTTGAATAAATATTGAAAAGTGAAAGGTGTCATAGACAATATGTCATAGACAATGTAGACATTCGTGTCATGAAATTGGAAATTGATTATCTTGTGTTAACCATGTATCGAATGCTAATGCTTTAGTTAATTCTTATGCTTGGTTTAGTATTTTTCTACTGGGCTGTGGCTCACCCTATATGGGAACTTCATTTTCAGGTTCAGGTGGTTCACTACCTCCAAGGACTTAGCTTGTGAGGATTTGGACTCGAAGACTTGCTTTATTTTATTTGTTTTATTTGAACAACTTGTAAACTTTCAAGCCTAGGGTTTTATTTGTTTTTGAGTTAGAACTCATGGAATTGTGTCCAAGTGTTGGCTTGGCAAGATGTAAGCCCATAGGGCATTTATTATGATGTTTTTATTTCATGGTACTCTGATGAATGGAATAAGATACTTTATTTCCTTATAATCCCGCATGTTAATATTATGTATTATGGGTTTATTTTTGAGGGCGTGACAGTTGCCAAAAGTAAAGCTTTTTGGCGACTAAACAATTTTAGTAGCCAAAAGTCTACAATTGGCGACTAAAACTAAGTTTGGTCGCTGATTATATGGGTTTTAGTGACTAAAAAATTTTTAGTAGCCCAAAGTAAAGCTTTTTGACGACTAAAAAAATTTAGTAGCCAAAAGTCTACAATTGGCGACTAAAAATAAGTTTGGTCACTGATTGTATGGGTTTTACCGACTAAAAAAATTTTAGTAGCCAAAAGTAAAGCTTTTTGGTGCCAAAAAAAATTTTAGTAGCCAAAAGTTTACAATTGGCGACTAAAAAATAAGTTTAGTCCCCAAAAGTGGTCATTTTTAGCGCGGGAGAACTAAAATCCTAAGGCGGGAATAAAAATTTTTGGTGACCAAAATTTTGGTAGCTGAAAGTGCATCTTCGGCGACCAAATCTGATTTTGGTCGACAAAAGTTAAGTTTTTTAGCAACTAAAAAATAATTAGTAGCCAAAAGTATAGAATTGGCGACTAAAAAATATTTTTAGTCGCGAAAAGTGATTTTTTTTTTTGGTAGTAAATAGTTTATTTTACATAAATTATGTTCAATAAAATAATTATGTTTATACATATACTTTTATATTAATATGGATGTATGTACTATATAAATAATATATGTTGCATATATAATCATGTGGTGCTATAGAGGTGTAGTGGGAAGAGTGTGGTGTATAAGGTTTATGGTGCAGAAGGTTGGCGATTCGAGTCTCCGCAAGAGCGGATCAAATTGTTCTACAACGAATTATCGTCATGAATGACACTTGATAGCGTCACGAATAGTGCCTACCATGACATTAAAGTGTCATTGAAATGTTTTAGTCTTGATGGTGTAATGACACTTACAAGTGTCACTAACTCTTTTTTTAATGGCGCTTGATAGTGCCACAAATAATATCTACCATGACATTAAAATGTCATTAAAAGTTTTCAGCCATAATGGTGCAATGACACTTGCAAGTATCTACCGTGGCACTCGTATCGACTGTGGCACTGATAGAAGTGGCACTTGTTCAAAATGCCACAAGACCAAAAAATGTCATTAGAAGAATAGTTTTGTGGCACTTTCAAATGTCACTAAACTAAGAAAATGTTGTAGTGGCTCTTAGCTATATGTTGAAAAACTGAAAAGTGTTGTAAATTTTACATGAAAGTGAGACATTTCCAAGGCTATTATAACTAGTATCATTATATTTTAGTCATTCCAATAGACTAGCTATTACAATAGTTATTTTAACAAAAAATTTCAAAGGCTAGCTACATTTAAAGAGTTTTGAAAGACTCTTTATACAATTTGTGTATTTAGATAGTTAAAATAAAGTGTAGCGTTGGAATTCATACATAAAAAAAAGAAAAAGAAAAAAGGAAGACAAAATAAAGAATATACCCCTTTTATATTTTAGCTAGTGAAACATGAAAATTATGGTTAGAGTTGCTCTGAGTGAAACAAAAAATGTATAATCTTTTTAAGTTGACTTAATATGTGTCTTTAAAATACATGTTAATAAGAGGAAAAATTAGTCTAAGGTCCCTCCAGGCTCGGCTCTGAAATTTTCGGGCCTAAAGGCGATAATCAACTAATAAATATTACTGGATTATTTGGGGTCCTTCACATATATATATATATTTTTTTTTTCATTCAACGAAAAAATTTTTTGAAGGTAAAAGACAAGATTTGTGTCAAAATCACAAAAAATACTTAGCATTACATTATAACAACTAATAAGTATTACTTGATCCTCGCTCTTGCATTTTTAGAAGCAAATAAATCAATCATACTTGTATAATCTAGTCTTTTTCCTTTTTGCAAATCCAGACAGATAATTTCTTTTAAGAGTCATGATGAGCTGAAATCAAAATATTTTTTTAGATCAAAACAAGTATAAGAGCACCACCATTACTTAACAAAACACAGAACTTTTAAATTATGTAATGTGAACTATTAAACTTCTAATATTATAATAGCACATGTAGCAAAAGATTAATTCTTTTTAATGATGCAGATTTGTATAAATACCAATATTATAATAGCAATTGAGCAAAGACAAGACAAATATTTAATTAATTGAATAGAAAAAAAGACCTACACGTGTTGTGTTGTTACTTTGAATTCTTGAGAAATTCATTAATACTTTATTGTGTCGCTTCTCTCAAATTTTTGAAAAATTGAATTAAGAGTTAGGGTTAAAAATTAGATATGGAGAGAGAATGAACCCTTTTAATTTTGAATGGGCCCTTTTAATTTTGTAATGGGTCAATTTATTTTAAGTTAGTTTAGACCTTCTTTAATTTTTTTTTTTGGACTTAAATCATACCTAATATATTACACTAAACTATAATAGGAGGGGCCCCATTTTTGGATCTATTTTGAGGGGTCCTAAGCCATGGCTTGGTGGGCCTATGCCTAGGGCTGGCCTTGGGTCCCTCTCCCATTTTTAATAATGGAAGAGATTGACAATATTATTTTATGATGTATAAGGTCCTTCAACCGCTGACACGCATATATCACAGAGAAATTTAATCCCCTCAAATCAAACTGCCTCTCCATTTCTTCCTCTTTTTTTTTTTTTTTTCTCTCTTCGGCGAACTCCATCTCTATCGTCGGAGTTCATCGTCATTGTTGTTGTCGTCTTCTCCAACTCTCTCTTCTTCATTAAGCGAAGCTCAAAGCATCCTTATCCATGGACGATTTCATCAATCGCGAACAGATCGTCACCTCCGCCAACAGAAACTCTCTCACCAAAAGCCTCACTGGAGCTATTGTTACCGTTGCCTCTGCTAGTCCCTTGTTCTTCTAGTAATACACACATGCTCTAGAATATATATATATATATATATATAAGCTCGATTCTTCATCTCTTCTTTGGAAAGTTCATAATTGATCGGCAATTTCCTAATTGAGCTTTGGTAGGGTTAGGGTTTTTTTCGATGACGTTGGGTGATTTGAGCGATTCTCGATGCTCACAATCTTTGGATGTGGTGTCGAACCATTTGATTGCGATTTTGAGAGGCAAAGAAGGAGATTCTGTGGACTACATGAAAGATTTTCTAAATGAAATTAGTGTTCCTTTGATTATAGAGACCACTACTAAGATTATTATGGTGGTGGAAGCACATCATTTGCCAAAGAAATTTGCAAACTAGAGAAATTTGTGCAAACCAGAGAAATTTGCAAACCAGAGAAACTTCAATTTAGAGACCACTATTGAGATTATTATGGTGGTGGAAGCATATCATTTGTTAGAGAAATTTGCAAATTAGAGAAATTTGCAAACCAGAGAACTTTGTGCAAATCAGAGAAATTTGCAAACCAGATAAATTTGTGCAAACCAGAGAGTGGGAAGTCTAGGGAAATTCGGAGTTTCTCTTGATTGAGATTTTTCTAGATCGATGTGTAAGGGACCTTAGGCATTATGAAAATATTTGATATCCTTTATGCTATAAAATTTTAATACTAGGGACCCTAAAAAAAAGTCCCCTTAATAAGATTTAAGTTTTTAAGACTATAAATACTGACATTGTGTTCAAATCTCAAGATATGAATTACCAATTGGCCTATTTTGACAACTAGGAAAAAGCCAACTTATTTGCATATTAGTTTATTTGGGTCATATCATCTCTCTATTTTTTTTTACATATTTTTTTTAATAAAATAAAAAGTTGACTTTTTTCTTACTTCCCAAAATAGGCCTAAAATTTTCATTCATTCGAGCATGGAAAGAAAAAATTCAAATGAATCAATAATAATAGACTCAATTGGGGCTTATCTACAACACATTTCCTCTTGCCAAGAAGAAAAAAAAAAAAAAAAATTAAAAGTAGCAATAATATAAATATAAACCCAATAAGTCAAAGTTTATATAAAAAGATAACCTACTCGATGGTTGGACGTTTTTGACAAGGAATTTATTGTTTGATTTTTTGGGTGGTGAGGCAATAAAATATGTTACGTCAACTCTCAACATCTTCATAAAGAGAAAGAGATTGGGCACAATTTGGTCAAATATTTATGTCTTACATCACATTCAATAATGTGCTGCAAGAACAAGTCACATATGCGTGCCTGAGGGAGCAAGTTTTGTGTAACCCTGCCTACAAGAACTGATGTTCAATAATGGTGTACAATTTTTTTTCCTTTGAAAAATGATATTTTTATAGAACTTTAATGTAATTTTTTTTTTATTAGAATGATGTTATATGACATTTTTTAAAACATAAATTGGTATAGGATTATTATTTTTGGTCCATTTAAATGTGAATAACTCAAAATAGGTATAAACGAGTTGGCTGTAATATGGTATACAACCCTCACTTCCTTTGACTTGCATTTTCATGCAAGTGCAATACTTTGAATTATTTCCACTTAAATACATTTTTCTTAAAATCAAAACTTGTTACATGATTTTGTATTAAATTCTTGAATTATACTATTTTTTTTTTTTACTTTTGTTAAAAGGAAAAATTACTATTCATGAAGGTTTTTAAAAATTATTACACAATAGTAAAAAAATTTATGATTTTAATTATTAATATTCATAAACTGTCATAAAATATAAATGAGTAAACACAATTCTTAAGCGTTGGTTTGGGAAGTTGGATTGGGATGGGTAAGGCCTAAAATAGTTTTAAAAAAATAAAATAAATTTTTAGTCTTAGGCTAAAAAATGTTACATTCAAATCATAATTATTTTATTTTTTCTCTTATAAAAGTCAAAAAAATAAAAAAATCTATTTCATATGAAACTTTTCAATCACAAATTAAAATAGTTAAAAATTAAAAAATCAACCCACACTTGAAACGATCCCTAAGCTAAATTCTGACCAAGTCTCAGAGGTAATGAACCTTTTTTTCCCAAGCAAAAACAGTGGGAGCTAAATACCACCTTGCTGAAGAGGTTTGTCATCATATGGAATAATGCCCTCAAAAATGAATAAGTGGCAGAAGTGGCATTTTGGTAGCCTTGCCTTGAGGAAAAAAAAAAAAACACTAATTATTTAGATCATAAATTTGAATAAAAATTTGAAAAGAAAAATGAAAAATAGATATTTGTTTCACTTTTTTTCTTTTCCTTTTCAAATTTCTATTTAAAATTATATTCCAAATACACCGTTAAAGTTCTAAAAAATTTACAGGGTCTTATATGTTTGACATGATTATAATGTGCTTTCCTAAGATTCACATGATGAGATCGTGTAAATTTTGTTTTGTGATTTGATCTTCAATTTTCAGAAGTAAGGGTATTTTAGTATTTCCATACTATTGACATGTTGTCTAAAAGGTTCAATAGCAAAATGAGAAATGCCTACAATGAAATGATAATTAAATTAAGTGTTATACAATTAAATTTATAATAAATTAAAAATTAAAACATAAAATATTATGTCATGCGTAAATGAAAAATCTTTTCCTTTACAAAATTGGATGTGAATTTTTAAAATAAAATGAGCATGTGTAGCTCACATAATATCGACTACAAGATCCACCACCAACTACTCTTCCTTTCATACTCCAACCGCCTATCAACATAATTGTATACCATCACAACTACCTCTCTTTATCATTATTTAATTTATACACAATCTCTGTTTTTTTCCACATCTCTCTCTTTCTCCCTCTTATGCCTATTTGTCTCTCTATAATAACAACCACCACACAACTCTATTTTTATCTTTTTCTCATATTCCTCTACTATATGTCTCTTTAATAAAAGTCAAGTCATAGATGTCCTCAGTATCTTTGTTATGTCTCTTTAGAGTGGCCACGGCCACTAAATTCTGACTTGAATCGTAAAAATTTGAAAATAATTTTTTAGGTTTTAAATTTGAGTTATTTTAAGGAGTTTTTGAAAGTTTGTTGAATTATTAATTTTAAAATTTTAAAATTAATTAGGGTGCACGAAAGTTAGTTCAAGTATTTTATTGTCAAAAAAATCTTTACAACTATTTTAAATTTAGACCAATCAAACATAAATTGCAAAAATTAATGAGCATATTTGATACAAACAAAGCTACAAAGATCAAATCAGCCTAAGGGAGAAATTATATGAGCCACCAATTAGTTTATTTTATCATGTGGCCATCCTCTTTACAATCATGATGATTGTTATCATTTTTTTTTATTTTTTATTTTTTTGATTTAATGATTGTTATCAATTTGGATATAAAATAAAGGATCAACAAGGTAAAACTATTGCCGCTGAAATTGTAGAGATCAAATTAACATAATAGATAAATTATATATTATTATTGTAATTTTTTTCAAAATTATGTAAGCCTCACGGAATATTTCTTTTATAATAATGGTCACATAATAAGTCATATTGTTTATAATATGGTATAATGTGCCCAGCCATAACAGTGCAATTTAGATGAGTTTGGTTGTCAAAAAGCTTGCTAGACTCAACCCGAATAGTATTGAGAGTTGCCCAAGACGGCTTAGAAATTGACCACAAAACCCAAATTCCTCTTCCCAATTGAATTCAACAAATAGTTTTCTAGACTTTTTTGGTTGGTAAATTTTTTGGGCTATCATTTTTTGGGCTTTCTGCTGATTTTTAATTTTTGATAGTTTTCTTTTCAAACATCCACAGCCCAACAACCAAAGAGATTTCCATTGGTGCATGAAGGCAAAGAATCTAGCTTTTGGGCTTAAAAAACCCAAACCAAACAAATGGATTGGATTGTAAAAGCCCACCATACAACGAATGACCCACCTTCCTGATGGACTTCAAGTTGGATCAGGTCCATTGACCCACTAATTGATTAGAGGGGAACATACTGATAGATCCTATACACAAAGTTCAAAATCCATCTAATTCTAAAACAAAACACTTATACCAATTAGTTTTACATATTTTTAGGTGTTACTAAGATAGCGTTTGGTAGAGTTTTCTAAATGTGATTTGAGAATAGAGTTGTATTTTGAGTTTGTGAGTTTCGAAATTATGATTTGAATATGAAAAATTTGTTTAGTTATGAGTTTTTAAAAGAGTTTTGAATTGAGTTTGAAAGGAATGATGTGATATATGATATTTAATTAAAAAAGCTTACAACTCATAACCCAAAATCCTATTTAAAGCTCATAAAAAATTTTAAAAAAATTTTGGAAATATTATTTATTTAAAATACAAATATAACAAGTGCAAAAAAAAAATAAAAATGAACACTATTCTGGTCAACTGGCCGAATGTTTGGGGGGATGTCCGGGAGGACGATTGGGTTAGCCAAATTTTCCTACCTGAAAAAAAGTTTTCAAAAGTGGGTGTGGAACTATAATTTGAAAACTCAAAACAAATACCACACTCAAAAGTAAGGGTGGAAATGTGTTTGGAGAGCTTCTCCAAACACAGCCTAAATTTAAAAAAAAAAAAAAAAAAATTTAAAAACGTTGCTAAATCCCATCACTGCCAAACTTTCGTTAGATGGTCATCGGAGACTCGCCGGAATGTTTATCAGGAAGTCGCCGGAATATCATCGGAAATTCACGCGAAGTATCACTAGAGTGTTCAAAATGTCATCAGAAGTCGTCAAAATGTCTAGAACGTCCGTTGGATATCAAAAATATCGCTAGAGACTCACCATAATATCCAGAATAATGCCGAAAAAATAAAAGGATAAATAGAGAAGTTAGAGTGAAAAAACATAGCAAAATGTGCTAATTAACAACAACAAATAGTAACAATGAGAAAAAAAACATATGTTATTTTTAATTTTTGTAGGGTTTAATTAAATAATCTCTAATATTGATCAAAGTGAAAAGCAAGCTTCGAAATTATAAAATATTACAGTTCCAAAGCATGATTCTGTTAAGCATTTATCCTTATTAATCAAACTGAAAAACATGCTATGACACTGCAAAATTTTACAATTTTGAAAAATGTTATGAAATTGAAAATTTTTATAATTCTAAAGAATATAAAAATTTTACAGTTTTAAAGTTTGATTCATTTCAGCACCAATAAGACTGAACTATAAAATGTTACAGTTTTCATCGTTTGTAACTACAACTCGAAAACAACTTATTCAGAACTTGAAATTTTTTTCTATTAAAATAGGAAAATAAAAGTGTGTAGTAGAAAAAAAGTAAAAAACTGAGAGATTGAAGGAAAGAGACAGATATAGAGAGAGGATTGTACTCTGACAATTATTTTTGATTTAAATCTAATTGAATCTAACACAGATCTATCATCTTCTTCGTCATCGATGAGCACGAAGTAAGAAGTTGGTACTCAGTGGTTGCCGATGAACTCCAACCAAATGGTGGTTGCTGATCATCGATGACTGTAGATTATAAAGAGAAAGAAAACAGGAATGTGTGGTCGTGGTCGTGATTGTTGCCAGATATCAAAGAATGAGAGATAAAGAAAAGAAATAAGGTGCAAAGAAAGAAGAGAAGAAAAATACGCATAGAACTTTTGGGTATCCAAAAGGTTTTGGGATTTAATAGAACATACACTTTTCAAAAAAGATTTGTGGATAATTTGTCCTTGATTAGACAACGTTGTTGGAAAACAATCAAAATAGCTCAAAATTTAAACTCAACAAGAAGCCAAAAAAAAAAAAAAAACACCCCAAGAGAATTCAATTTCCAAACCTATTTTAGGTATGAATTGTCCACACTAAATCTACATTTACAGTACGATTCGTCTCTTGTTAGTATGATTTGTTATACAATTTCAATACATGTAAAGAAGAATCATTGTATAACATTCAAATCATAGTAAAAGAATACATAAATCTAATATAAACTTTTATTAAACGAATGATCTTAAAAACCTTATACAAATATGATCCAAATCAAAGCAAATTCAAAAAATATTGTTTGGCAGGTTGGATTTTAGCATTTTTTAAGCTAAAATTCACAAAAAGATAAAATAGGCTAAAATAGCTAATAAGACAAAATGTCACATCAAATCCATAATCATTTTACTTTTCTCTCACAAATATCACATTCAATTTCAAAAAAATCTAACTATCTTCCCAAACACAAAAATTTTAACTTACTAAAATAGTCAAAAACTAAAATAACAATTTTCTAAACACCCACATTATACATCATTCTAATTACTTGGTTACAGTTTCATATCAATCTTTTAGAGAGTCTAGTCAATCATGGCAAGGATGGATTCCATAAGGTTGAGAAAGAACATCATGAAATTTCTTCCAAACACTACAAAAAATTTGACTTTTTGCGACGGCAGATGACTTTTAGCGACGGCAGGCGGGGGGTCGCAACAAAGGGGGTTGCAAAAAGGTTTTAGCGATGGCACGTTGCCGTCGCCTTTTTTTTGCGACGGTAAAATTGCCTTTTTGCGACAGAATTTTGCCGTCGCCATTAATATGAAAAAATCTGGGATTTTTTGAGACGGCACTATGTTGCCGTCGCTAAAGGTGTTATTTGCAACGGAAAAAATGCTGTCGCTAAAGAATTTTTATTTTGACAGAATACCTGCCGTCGCTAAAAAAATATTTGAGACAGCACGATATGCCGTTGCTGAAAGATTATTTGCGACGACAAAGAGTACCGTCGCAAAAGGCTTTTGTCTTAACTCTGCCAATATCATTTGTGACGACAATGTGGTGCCGTCTCAACAAAAAAAAAATTAAAAAATTAAAAATATGAAAATTATCTGTATTAAATGAAAAATAATTGAAAAAGAAACCAATAATTACATAATAATATAAAATTTTCGGTATAAAAATAACAATTCATCCATAATAAAAATATTCTTGTATTCATTCATTACAACACATTAGCAAAATTATCCCACTACATAATATTGCATAATACATATACAATGTTTCAATACATAATGTTGTTCACAATTCAAAATAACGTAAATCAAAAACAAAAGTTTCCCTCTTGATTTTTTCGTGGGTAACAAAAACAAAAGTAAATCGCAATCTTCACACGCCTGTATTCCACAAGAAGCAAACTGCTACTCGGGAAATATCTGAAAACAAAAAATAAAAATAATTAATGACAATATAATTATGTATTAATATTTTAATTACAAAAAACATAAAAAAATTAACTACTATATAATTACAAAGATAATTAAGTAAATAATTTTTGCTGGACGGAAATCCGGCTCTAACTCTCAAACCGAGAACCCGATTGGAGTCCCGTCTTCTCCCACAAGTCTCTCGTGCCTAGGCGGTTGTGTGTGCCAAGTTTCGTGCTAAACCAACGCCGTTTGGAAATTTTGGGGCGTCAACACCTCCAATTCAATTTTCTTAATAAACTAGTTTGCCTATACCGAAATCCGGCTCTAACTCCCAAACCGAGAACCCGATTGGAGTCCCGTCTTCAATGCATAATAAGAGAATGCATAATCTAGAATATCTTTAAAAATGGATTCATGAGCACCATGTCTCATGATGTTTGCCACCATCTTTAATCATAGTTTGCAAATTAGTCTAAAAATTTCTCAGTCAAGGAATTATAATAAATATTTTGCCTGCAGCATCAAGATCCAAAAAAAGGAATTTTTTCCCCAAACATTCATTTAATTTAACTTATTAGTGGATACCCATGGACCTGTGATTTTCCAAAACTAGTAAACATTGATGAAGCTCTAAAAAATCCAATGAAGTCAAATCTAATTAGCAAAAAACCTATATATTGGTAACCAAAGCATTTGGTTTATACAATATTAGAAAATTGTTATTTGATAATGAGTTAATGACTTAGCTAATATATATATATATATATATATATATTTCTTATTATCAACAAAGAAATGATAATTTATTAAAGAAAAGAAAGTACAAGATCAAAGAAGAGTTGCTAAAAATAGGAAGGGGAAACACCCCCCATTGCACTAATTTATTTTTATTGTTCATAGGACTTGCATGGATTTTTTTTGAAAAGTGAATGAAACTTGTTCTCTTCCAATGATCCATGTACAAATAACCGTTTCTTCATGAGTAAGTAGTGTTGGAAATGGTTATAAAATTCTGGTTAATAACAGAATTTTCTTCTAAGTTTGGTCTATTTTTTAGGTGGGCCCCGTGCGTCGATTTTCACGAGTCAAAGTGGTAACGCGTTCTATGCCGCATTGCGATTCACGTGGTATATTTGGTTGCTCAAAACCATTACCGAGTGAATGGGAAATTGAAGCCAAAGTATGCTCCATGGAAATGGAGTTTTGGTGGAAAATCCTTAAAGGTATTGAATAAGACTTGTCCCACATTGATTTGGTGGGAAGTTTTGAATGGGTTTTTAAGGCATGGGTTTGGTACTTGGGGTGTGCCACAAGGGGTACCCAAGTGTTTTAGAGGGAGAGGTTATGGGCAAAATGGGCTAGACCCATTGGACCCAAAAATCACCACACGCGCGCGCCGCCGGTCGGCCGGGTTGGGCGCTGGTGTGTTCGACCCAATACTAATCTTTTTGGGCCAAAAATATTTGAATTTAATTTTATTTTTGGTAAAATAAAATCCAGAATTCAAATTAAATCGGAAATAAACTGGTCCGGTTTTACTATACATCTAAACAGGGCCCTTTCCATTTTTATCTGTTTGAATTATGAACCCAATAGATTCAAATATGTTTAAATTCAAAACCATACCTGTTCAAACAGGTTTGCACCTGTTTAATTCAAAACCTACAGCTACTATTACATCTATAAATAGGACAATCCTCATTTGATGTTTTACATTCAAAATTTTCGTATTTCACCTCTGCAAATTCTATTCTTCATTTTGCTGCATTTTATTTTTGTGAGAAAGAGTATAAAAACTTAGTGTGTTCGTTAGGCAAACAGTTTGTAGTGCTGCTATTGTTTGTAGTTGATCATTTCATCCTGGGAGATAGACGTCCACATTCTGAAAGCACCGAGGAGAGGACGAATCTGTCTTAAGGACACAATGTCAAATACTGGACTTGATCAAATTATAATTCGAAGAAATTAATCAAGTAAGTTATTTAATTTATTTTCGGTGTTATTATTATTTATTTAAATCAGATTTTAATTTTGTTTTTGTAACAAAATAAAATCTGTTTTTTTATTTATTTATTTTTATTTCGAGTTTTTTTTTTGTAATCAAACAAATTCTCTCATTTCCTTTATTTCTTTTATATTCTGTTTGTTGTTAAGTACACAAACTGAATTAATTAATTACAGTGAAAATTATCCAACAATCTTAAGACAGATTCTATTTTGATATCTTCATTGTATTTAATTTTTTGTAATTTCATAAAGACATATTCTGGTTGGAAAAATAAATAGTGATTTATGCTATTTGACAGATAGTAGTAATATACTGTCTCTTTTCTTTGACAACTAGTAGTAATATGTTGGTGTCATTAACAATTGCAGAATATTAATTTGTGTTACAGAAAATTATTGTGGTATTTTATTTTTCTAGTTTTAGTAACAAGGAAAATAAAATTATTTTGTGTTATAATTTATTTTCTGGTTTTAGTAACTAGAAAATTAATTTGTGTTTTAATTTTTCCTGATTTTTGTAATCAGAGATTATGGCTACTACAACTGAAACTGCATCTGGTAGTGGTACTCCGATTGTTACACCAACACCGGTCCCTATCCAGAACCATGTTCATGTACCTGTACCAATAAATCATGGAGAAAAATCGAAAAAATTTAACGGTACCGAGTTTAAGATATGGCAGCAGAAGATGCTGTTTTATCTTACAACTCTTAATTTGGCTCAGTTTCTCCATGAAGAGGCTCCAGCACTTAAAGAGGGTGAAAGTGATCAGCAAATTGTTGCCGCTGTAGATGCTTGGAAACATTTAGATTTCCTGTGCAGAAATTACATCTTCAATGGCCTTGACAACATGCTGTATAATGCTTACAGTCTTTTGAAGTTAGCAAAAGAATTGTGGGATTCTTTGGAGAAGAAATACAAGATAGAGGATGCCGGCACGAAGAAATTTGTCGTTGGTAAATTTCTGGATTTTGTTATGGTAGACTCCCAAACGGTAATATCTCAAGTTCAAAGTTTTCAGATAATTTTGCATGATATTCATTCAGAAGGTATGTCTCTTAGCGAGTCTTTCTAAGTCGCTGCTTTAGTGGAAAAGTTACCACCGGCTTGAAAAGATTTCAAAATTTATTTAAAACATAAACGCAAAGAGATGACCATGGATGAACTTATAGTAAGACTGAGAATTAAGGAAGATAACCGACAAGGCTGAAAAGAGGAATGAGAAAAATCCCATTGAGTCCAAGGCTAATGTGGTTGAACAAGTTCATAAACCACATAACAAAAAGAGGAAGTTTACTGGAGATGGTCCTAAACAAGGCGATAACAACAAGAAGTTCAAAGGAAAATGCTATAACTGTGGCAAGAATGGACACCGAGCTTCTGACTGTCGCCGCCCTAAGAAGGATCATGGAAGTACAAACAAGAAGACCACCAATCAAGTCAATGTGACAGAATTGGATTACATCTCTGACGGAGTGAATGACATCAACCTCTCTGCTGTGGTGTCTGAGGCTAACTTGGTTGGAAATCCCAAAGAGTGGTGGGTTAACACATGAGCAACTCGTTATATATGTGCGGACAAAAAGATGTTCACTACCTACAATGAGGCTGCAAATGGTGAACAACTTTTTATAGGAAATTCTTCTACTTCTACTGTGGCTGGACAAGGGAAAGTGATCTTGAAGATGACATCAGGGAAAGAACTGACCCTCAACAACGTACTATATGTACCTGACATCCGGAAGAATTTTGTTTCTGGTTCTTTGTTAAATAAAAATAGTTTTAGGCTTGTCTTTGAGTCTGATAAATTTGTATTAACAAAGAGTGGTATGTATGTTGGTAAGGGATACATGAGTGATGGTCTCTTTAAGTTGAATGTAATGACAGTTGTACCGAAAGTTGCTATGAATAAGAATAACACATCTTTTGCTTATATTCTTGAATCGAATTTATGGCATGGTAGATTAGGACATGTGAATTTTGGTGCTTTGCGTAGATTAATTGGTTTAGATTATATACCAAAATTTGAAATTAATCCTAATCATAAATGTGAAATTTGTGTAGAAGCAAAACTAACTAAGGCTCCATTTAAATCGGTTGAAAGGAAAACCGAACCTCTAGAATTAATTCATACTGATGTATGTGATCTAAAATTTATTCAAACTAGAGGAGGCAAAAAGTATTTCATAACATTTATCTATGATTGCACAAGATATTGTTATGTTTATTTACTTAGAAGTAAAGATGAAGCCTTAGAAATGTTTAAACTTTACAAAACAGAAGTTGAAAATCAACTTGGTAAAACCATTAAAATGGTTAGAAGTGATAGGGGTGTTGAATATGATGCACCATTAAATGAATTTTGTGCATAACATGGCATTATTCACTAAACTAAAGCACCCTATTCTTCTCAGCAAAATGGAATTGCTGAAAGAAAGAATAGAACCCTAAAAGAAATAATGAATGCCATGTTACTAAGTTCATGCTTACCACAGAACTTGTGGGGGGAAGCAATATTGTCTGCTAATTATGTTCTTAACAGAATACCACACAAGAAAACCAACAGCACTCCTTATGAATTGTGGAAAGGTCGACCGCTTTCCTACAAATACTTAAAAGTATGGAGGTGTTTGGCAAAAGTTGAAGTTCCTGTTCCTAAAAAGACTAAGATTGGACCAAAAACAGTAGATTGTGTGTTTATTGGTTATGCTCAGAATAGTAGTGCATATCGGTTTCTGACTTATAAATCAGAAATACCTGATATAAATGTGAACACTATTATAGAGTCAAGGAATACTGTGTTTTTTGAACATGTCTTTCCTTACAAGAAATGACAGGAATTAAGTTGACAGAAAAGAATTTATGGTTGTACACAAAGTCAAGAGACTAATGACAATCAAACACAAGAGACTAGTAATGGTCTCGACCAACAGGATTAACTAATAATGAACCAAGAAGAAGTAAGAGAGTGAGAACATCAAAATCCTTTGGTCCAAATTTTCTGACATACCTGTTAGAAAATGAATCTCAAAGCTTTAAGGCAGCAATGACAGGTCCTGAAGCACCTTTGTGGAAAGAGGCTGTTAATAATGAAATTGAATCCATTATGCAAAATCATACTTGGGAATTGGTGGATCTTCCACCAGGTTCTAAACCTCTTGGATATAAATGGATATTCAAGAGAAAAATGAAAGCAGATGATTCAATTGACAAGTATAAAGCAAGACTTGTAGTTAAAGGTTACAGACAAAAGGAAGGTCTGGACTATTTTGACACATATTCTCCTGTGACAAGAATAACATCCATTCGCATGCTTGTTTTTATAGCAGCGTTGTTTAATTTAGAAATACATCAAATGGATGTTAAGACAGCTTTCTTAAACGGTGATCTAAATGAAGAGATCTATATGGAGCAACCCGAAGGGTTTGTAGTATCAGGGCAAGAAAAGAAAGTTTGTCGACTTGTAAAATCCCTTTATGGATTAAAACAAGCACCTAAGCAATGGCATGAAAAATTTGATCATGCAATGCTTACTAATGGGTTTAAGATAAACGAATGTGACAAATGCGTCTATGTTAAAAACACTGACCAAGGATATGTCATCGTTTGTCTTTATGTGGATGACATGCTTATCATTGGAAGCAGTCAAAACATGATCAAATCAATTAAGCAAATGCTTAACAAAAGATTTGATATGAAAGATATGGGGGTCGCAGATGTTATATTAGGAATGAAAATTACTAAAACATCTGACGGATATGCATTATCTCAATCTCATTATATTGAGAAAATTCTTGATAAATTTATCAAGGATGATTTGAATTTAGCTAGAACACCTGTAGATATCAGTCTTTATTTATCGAAAAATAAAGGAGATGCAGTGTCTCAGTTAAAATACTCCCAAATCATTGGAAGCCTAATGTACCTAATGAATTGTACTCGTCCTGATATAGCTTATGCTATCAGTAAATTGAGTAGGTACACTAGTAACCCCGGAGAAGACCATTGGAAGGCGATCATTCGGGTTCTTAAATATCTAAGATTCACTCGTGATCATGGTTTGAACTTTACTCGATATTTAGCAGTACTCGAAGGTTATTGTGATACAAATTGGATATCAGATACTAAAGATTCAAAATCCACTAGTGGATATGTCTTCACTCTGGGAGGCGTTGCTGTTTCTTAGAAATCAATGAAACAAACATGCATCGCACGATCTACAATGGAATCCGAGTTCATTGCTTTAGACAAAGCAGAAGAAGAAGCAGAATGGCTTCGTCACTTCTTAGAAGACATTCCAATGTGGCCAAAACCTGTGCCAGCTATTTGCATTCATTGTGATAGTCAATCTGCAATAGGCAGGGCACAGAATCATATGTATAACGGTAAGTTACGACATATTCGTCGTCGACATAATACTGTTACGCAATTGTTGTCAAATGGAATAATCTCAATAGATTATATCAAATCTAAAGAGAATATTGCGGATCCGTTAACAAAAGGTTTGACAAAAGAGCTAGTGTATAGTTCATCGAAGGGGATGAGATTAAAGCCTATTACATAAGAGTCATCATAATGGTAACCCTACTTATATGACTGGAGATCCCAAGAACTAAGTTCAAAGGGACAACTAAGTTATGTATGACTGGAGATCCCAAGAACTAAATTTAGCTTAATCCTGCAAAATACTTAATTCTTTATAACAAATGTTAGATTAAAAATATATATTTTGTCAAATGTTAGATTAAAAATAACAATTTAATTTCCCCCACTATTTTCAAATTTAAAAATAATTTTTTCACAACATCATCTAATCTAAAAATAAAAAAAAATTGTCACATTCCATCACGTACACATCTCATACCCACAATTCTATTCGTAGAGCAAAAGCTATAACAAAAACTTGAACACCCTCACTAATCCAAAAATCATGTAGCATTTTAAAATTCTGATAGCCCATAAGTCATTGAATTCCATATAACATTCATAAACCGAATAACCGAATACTTTAACTGAATGACCCACAAATATGAATTGCGAAAATCACAATTTCGTTATTCGAAAAACCCACAAGAAATTCATGACTTAAAATTGATTTCAACGAGGCTATATAATTATGAATCAGTGTTGAAAATATTTTTTTGTTTAGGAGAAAAATAGTTTTAAATTTAAAAATAACAATTTAATTTCCCCCACTATTTTCAAATTTAAAAATAATTTTTTTCACAACATCATCTAATCTAAAAATAAAAAAAATTGTCACATTCCATCACGTACACATCTCATACCCACAATTCTATTCGAAGCTAATTTTTGTTGAGTAAAAACTCAAACTCAAATAAATTCTCCTAGATGGAGCTTGCAGATTTTTGAAAAAACATCCATCAAGAACTTCATGTCAATTTAACCTCACAACACCCAATAAATCTTTGATAACATCAAAAGTCATCGAGTATAAAAATGTTTTCAAATTTTATGATGGAAGGGTAGTACGTAAAAATTGATGTTTCTAATCACATTTGCTATTAAAATTGGTTTTAAGTGTTGTACTCCAACAAGATGAAAAAGTTAAAATATTAAAATCTTAATGACCTTATCTCTTTAAAAATATATTCAAGGGTTGGTAGTGCCGGTAGTAGAAAAGGACATAGGAGAGGATCGTAGAGGTAGAAACAACTTCAACGAAGGATCGAGAATGGATTAAGGGAAATTCTATTATACACGTTCTTTAAGAAGGTATATCATAGGTATCTTTAGTTATGTTATTTTTTTTAGTTATAATTAATTTTCTTCTTTAATTATGACATTATTTTAGTTATAATTTATGAGATATTTGATTTATATCTCCTGTGATGTTTGGTTATAACTTTTTATTTTTTATTTTTAATTATAACATTAAAAGTAGGGGATTTTTTTTTTAAGGTCTTTGATATTAATATTTTATATCATAAAGGACACTCAATATTTTCATAATGTCAAAGGTCCCTCAACATCAATTCAGAGAAAATTCGTCCAGAGAATCTCTGGATGAATTTTTTCTAGACTTCATAGAGAAATTCTAGTTTACAAAGAATTTCTCTGGTCGAATTTTCTCCGAATTTCACAGAGAATTTCTTTGGACGAATTTTCTCTGGACTTCACAGAGAAATTTTGGTTCACAGAGAATTTAGAATTTCTCTAGTCGAATTTTCTCTAGACTTTACAGAGAAATTCTGGTTCACACAGAATTTCTTTGGTCGAATTTTCTTTAGACTTCACAGAGAAATTCTGGTTCACAAGGCTTCATTATTATTGAGAATTTCTTTGGACTATAAATTTGAATTGTTAAGAATTTTTTTGGACTATAAATCTGTAATTTATTGCAGGGTGCATTCATAAGGCTTCATTATTATTCAGAAGCAAAAGAGAAACAATAATTATAAGCAAATCAGAGAGTTTGGGAAAAATAAGGAATGAAGTTGGAAGAGAAAAAAAAATTGCAATTTTCTCTAGTTTGATCAATTTCTCTAGTTGAGTCTTACTTGATCCAAAAAAAATTCAAAGCACTGTAGAGAAAATTTCTCTGCTTTATTCTTACCTGATCCAGAGAAAATTTAAATCACTTCAGAGAAATTCAAAATTTTTCTACTTTGTTCTTATCTGATCTAGAGAAAATTTAAACCACTCCAGAGAAATTCTTTCATCATCATCATCATCATCATCATCTTCTTCTTCTTTCTACATCAAATAAGCAGCTATAGCAGCACCATGAAAACCGTAGAAGCAACAGGAGTGAGAGAAAGTGAGAGAAGAGCAGCAAGAGAGAGAAAAATTTCTCTGTAGTGGTTTGAATTTTCTCTGGATCAGGTAAGAACAAAGCAAAGAAATTTTGAATTTCTCTGAAGTACTTTAAATTTTCTCTGGATCAGGTAAGACTCAACCGAAGAAAATTGAGAGAAAATTCAAAATTCAAAGAACGAAGTGAGAGAAATAGCTCTGGGGATGATTTGGGTTTTTAGGTGGACAAGCACTAGGCTTATGATAGTGAGACAGAGGAGTTTCAACAATGAAAGAACATCACTTGGAATGTTTTCCCCTCTAGATTTTAAGTCTGCTTCATGAGTTTGATCAAAGAGGAATCTTATTATCTAATTGTCTTGCATGATTCAAAAAAAACACAAGGAAGCTTCCAAGCAATTTCACAGACCTTCTATGCAACAAAAATTAGATTACAATATGGGTTTCATAGATTTTAAACTTTCCAACATGGGTTTCATGGATTATCACAATATCATAAACAAAAACAACATAATCAATCAAACGCAAGGAAAATTCTCCAAAATTTTACAAACCCAAATAGAATCCAAGGAATCCCCAGAATTGGGATTCAAATACCCAATATAGAAATCACCGAAGCAATGGGTTTTTTCACAAAATTTCACGTATATGAATTGGAAGCAAAAATCAATTATTAGGTGACTCAGATTCTTAGAATTTACAATTCCAGAGTGAGACAAGAATTGAGTGATCTTGTTTTTGAGATCGATGAGAGATAGTGAGAGAAGAGCAGTGACAGAGAAGTGGTGTGTTTTCGGTGTTTGGGTTGTTTCGACCATAGGTGTGGAGAAGTGGAGATGGTAGTGTTTCGACCATAGGAGTGTGTGGGTGTGTTCGGATGCTTTGAGTGCTCGGTCGGTTCAGCAGCTTAGGTTGTAGCAGGTTTGCTTGGAGATGTCGTGGCTGGGCTGGGCTGGGTGAGGTCGTGGCTGGGCTTTGGGAGTGATTGCAGCAGGTTTGCGTAGGTGAGGTCGTGGCTGGGCTTTGGGAGTGTAGCAACATGTGGGTTTTGGCTGGGCATTAGGAGTTTAGCAACTTGGAGATGTCAGGTAAGGGACTTTTTCAGCCATGGAGTTGTTGGCTATGGAGCTTTTCCGGCCGGTGAATATTCTCGGTAGGTGTAAAGCACAGGTGTGGGAGTGTAGCACAGGTGAATATCCTCAGAGGAGCGTGCAGCACAGGTGGAAAGCACAGGTGTGGGCGTGTAGCACAGGTGAGTGCTGGGTGTTGTTAGGCGTGGGTGTGTAGTAGGTAGGCGTTGAGAGTTGAGGCAGCACAGGTGGAAAGCTTTAGTTTGAAAAATAGCAAGTGGGCGGGAAAGCTTTGGTGTTTGGTGTTGGGTTTTGATTTGGCTTGGTTTTTGTGGGCAGATTTTGTGGGGTTTCTTGTATTTTATTTTTTAGTTAGGTCCTTCTTAACTTTTTTTTTTTGTTATTTTTTGTATAAAAAAAAAAATCGTGAGGCCAAGGGATTGGTTGTATGGATGCGAGTAGCAGTAGTAGGGGTAATTTGTACTTTCCGAATCTCTCTCGATGCATGCCATCTTCCTGTACCTTTAATTTCATGTTGTTAATGAAATTTTTACTTTGCCGATCAAAAAAAAAAAGAGAGAGATAGAGAGCGTGAGATATATCAAATTTCTCTGTGATAGATGGGTATGGGGTTTAAGGACCTTAGACATCAAAAAATAATATTTTGAATCTCTTCCATTACTAAAAATGGGAGAGGGACCTTAGACTAATTTTCCTTTAAAAGTATGGAATTATGTTATGTTTTTTTAGTTATAAAGTATATATGGATTAATTGTGGCAATGTAGGCATTTGTTGTGAGGGCAAGTGAGATATGATTGGGAGTGGAAGAATTTGTATGGAAAAAAAAAAAAAAGAGAGAAAGAGAGACAATCAGATGAAAATGATAAAATGATATCCATGAAGTAGATTCAATGCCTTGGAATTTTCTCACCCAAAGAAGTGGAAAGAAGAGAGAAAGATGATCGTGCAGAGGTTAGAAAAAGAAAGAAAGCGAGATTGGAATTAGGGTTTTGGATTTGAGTCTAAATTTGTATAACAATGTAGTATTATGAGCATGTTTGGCAAGCTGGTTAAAAGTCAGCTTTTGATTTTTAACTCATTTTAAGTTACATTATATTTTACATTTTTTATCCACAAAAGACAAAAAAGTCAGTTTTTAACCAACTTTTCAAAACACCCCTATGTCACGGTGTCACCTGACATTTTTCATCTAGATTTAGATGGATATTAGCTAATGAAGTAAATTAGAAAAAATAAAAAATGTTAAGAACCAAAGTCCAAAAAACTTAAAAGGTTAAATGAAAAAATGTTAAAATGTAAACAGGTGCCGAGCATAAATATATCAAAATTTATTTAATAATGTTTTATTATATGACTTGGTTGTCAACATCGTTAAAGTGAAAGTAAAATAAATAATAATAAAAAAAAACTTTAAAGATTTAAAAAGTAAAAAATTTGTGAAAAAATATTTTTAAAAATTAATAAATATATAAAAATATAAAAAAATGTACTGAATTTTCATATTTTTTTTTTGTATTTTTTGTATTTAGTGAATTTTTAAATGGTTTTTTTCAATTTTTTTTTTACTTTTTAAGTATATTTATGTTAGGTATGTCTAAAAATTAAAAAAATTGCTCAGAATATTAAAAAAATTCAGTAAAAATAAAAAAAAAACACGGAAAATAAGAAAGTAAAATTTTTTAAAAAGCGTTTTTGAAAAATAATAACCAAGCATAGTGAATGAAACTTACAAGAAAATTTGTAATTTACCCCTTCAGTTTGTGATATAAAAATTTAAAAATATTTTTAGAATATTGAGAAATTCCCTCATTATATATACTCACAGAGATATACAAGCAAAGTAAACGTTAATAACAATATGACAATTGTATTAAATTACCAAACACACATTAAAAAAAATAAAAATAAAAAGGGAAAATTGCATCGATAATTTCTAATTTTTACAGTTTGTGTTATTTTAGTTCTTACAATTTTAATTGACTCAATTTTTACCTATAATTTTAGATTTTGTGTTGATTTGATCAAATTGATAATACCAGTAGGGTTATTGACATAAAATTTTCATTGAATTCGTTGAGATTAAGTCACTGAATCGAGTAAGTTTATAATTTTGCTCCTAAAAATATACACATGTCGCTCATGTGCATACCTACCATTAAAAATGCTAAAATTGCAAATGGAAAATGTTTGGGACCCTTACAAAAGAGAACTCCTATGACCCCACTAATGTATTGATCATTGATGTGTTTGAAATTTTTTTTAGAATTGTGTTTGACAGTGACATGAATGGTTCAGATCATTTTAAAAGTTGTGGAGTTGTGTTTTATGGAGGGTTTCTATCATTACTTTTCAAATAAAAAATAAAAAATAAAAAATATAATAATAATAAAAATAAAAATAATGATGAAAAGAGAAATTTATAGGGAAATACTACATAGTGGAACAAGAAAAAAAAAAAAATACACAAACATGAATTCACGTGCGCTCTATTAAAGAATAACTTACGCCCCTCATATTTTTATAATTTTTATTTCTCTTTATGCTATAATTCTCCTAAATTTATATGGACAGCACATGTGCAATAATAAAAGGAAAATGAGTGGGAGTATTAATTAGTGCTATCATTAATGATGTGATAATGAGTCTCACCTACTGTCATAATGTTTTTGTGCCTTATTTATTTTTATTTATTTTTTGTTAAAAGTGGGTGCCAACTCATTAGTGGTGCTTTAGAGCATCACTTTTAGGCCATGTTTGTTTGGGCGGACTGGATTAAGTTGGATTAGGATTCCCATGACTAATAGTCCTAGGACTATGAATCCTTTGGATTATGTATCATATCTTATGTTTGGATTGAGTTAGGATTATAAGGAGGATTAATAGTCCAGACTTTGGTTTAGTCTTTCAATTTATATCTCACCCCCTTCTGTGGGATTGAATAGTCCATCATATGTGGGATACCATATCCAGATGTGAAATACCATATCCAGATGTGGAATACCATATCCAGATAGATTGTTAGTTCGTACTTCAATTGTTTAACCAAACATCAGATTAATAATTTTATTGAATTATTAGTCTAATTCCAAGCTCATGTCTATCCAAACAAACATGACCTTAGTGAGATGTAGCATTGCTGATAATAAGATGATTGGATAGTCCAACAGTTTGAGTTTGGTTTGGTTGGTGGTGGTAGACTCTCTTCGTCACATTATCCTTCTGATCTGATTGGATTCGTATCAATTTTTATTTTTATTTTTATTTTTTAATTTTGCATCCCATAAATGTTGCATCCCATACTTTTTCTTTCTCAGTATGGGCAGCAGATTGTTCAAACCCCACACTACTGTGACTTCACACGCCATTCTTGTATTATTTTCTCTCATGTGACTTCACATTGTGAAAAACAAGGAAACGGCTAAATTACACTGATTTTTAATGAAATTTAGAAAAAATATAACTAATTTTATAATTTTAATATATTTATATTTATTTTTCTTTTTATAAAGTTAAATAGACTAAAACTAATACAGATATGCAGATGCTCTGAAGACATACAGATCCACAAAATAAAATATATATTTCAATGTAAAAGAGATGACAATATTATTTTTTCATTTATATTGCATACCCAAAAAAATTCCAAAAAACTAAAAAGTAACTAAAAAAGTTAAAAAGTTAAAAAGTTATCACTATTCACCAAAAAAAATATAAAAAAATTAATTTTACACAAAATTATTACAAACAACTCTGACGTCTCCGCAAATACAGAACTGACTTTTTTGGAAAAATTGCACAGGCGGAGTGCACAAACAACACGGTGCTGTTCGGCCCGTGCGAGCCCATTACGGGTCTTGTTTTGATAATATGAACCGTTCAATGTATAGAACTCGTCGATTACTATATGCTTGTAAAACATCACATTGATCGGATATCACTAACTATATGATCAAATCAGTTTTGTATAAAAAAGGATGGTGTTATAGTTAACGGTTGAAAAAAAACTAATCCGATCAGATAGCTATCAATATCCGATCAACGTGATTTTTTACAAACTAATAGTACTCGACGAGTTCTACACATTGAACGGTTCCGATTAGCAAAACGAGACCCGTGGTTTGCTCCTCCGAGCCGAACAACACCGTCCAATTCAATGTCTGAAAATGAGGGAACCATCTCCTAACCTATACTCTGCACACGCTGCCCCTTAGGACATCTCCCCGTACTGCCTATTCTATCCCAATCTTCTTTTATACACTAATTTATACAAATTTTTAATACACATTTTTTCGTAAAAAGTTAAAAAGTTATTCCAAACAATCATTTTTTTTCCTCAACTTTTTAGTCCAAAAAGTCAAAAGGTACACTTATTTAAGACATCTCAAACAACCCCTTAATATTGATAAAAAGGAAGCCAATTATTATATGAATTAAAATCTTGAAGGAGTTAAGTGTAATTAGGCTGAATTTGTGGGACTTACTGTATTTTCTTCAAATATCAAGGGATGTCAATGCAATTTATCCAAAAAAAAAAAAAAAATTAAATCCATGTATAATGGAAATAGAATTAACAATTTTTTAAAGGTGCACTTATTAGTAAGTCTCATACACAAAATTCAAAACTCATCTAATCTCAGAACAAAATATTTGTACTAATTAGTCCTACATATTTTTAATTGTTACCAAAAAATTCTTTCTTTTTTTAAAAAAAAATATTTAAAAACGTTCCTAGATTCCACCACCGTCAAATTTGCATTAGACGACTACTGAAGACTCGTCAGAATATTCAACATTACCATAAAGTCACCGGAGTATCATCGAAAGTTCGTTGTAATGTTCTAAATGTCACTAGAAGTTACCAGAACGTCTAGAACATTCGTTGAACGTCAAAAATATCGGTTGGAGACTCACTAAATGTCCAGAATATTACCTAAAATAGAAGAATAATAATAAATGTAGAAATTAGAGTGAAAAAACATAAGCAAATGTATTAAATATTGATAAACTGAAAGGAGAAAAAAAAAAAAACAAAAACAAACAAACAACAACAATGAAAGAAAACATATATTAATTTTCAATTATTGTAGGGTTTAAGCAAATAATCTTCAATATTGATCAAACTGAAAAGTAAGTTTTGAAATTGTAAAATGCTATAGTTTCAAAGCATGATTCTATTAAGCATTTATCTTTATTAATCAAACTGGAAAACATGTTATAAAACTATAAAATTTTACAATTATAAAGAGTGTTATGAAACTGTAAAGTTTTACAATTCTAAAGAATGCAATGAAATTGTAAAATTTTACAGTTTTAAAGTATGATTCATTTCAGTACCAAAAAACATTAAAAACTGTAAAATTTTTACAGTTTTCACCCCTTGTAACTAAAACTCCAAAACAATTGTTTAGAATTTGAAAATTTTCTCCATTAAAATAGGAAAATAGAAGTGTGTAGTAGATAAAAGGTAGAAAAATTAAGAGATCGAAGGAGAGAAACAAATATATGGAGAAAATTGTACTCTAGCAATTATTTTTGGTGTCGATCTACTTGGACCTGAGGTATTCGTTGAAAACTTGTCTCCTTCGTCGTTGAAGAGGATAAAGTAAGGAGTCGGGGGTCGGTAGTTGTCGGTGAACCTCAATCAATGGTGGTCGTCGATTGCCGGTGACTATATATCAGAAAGAGAAAGAGAAGAAATAAGGCGTAGTCGCCAGTCGCCGAAAACCAAGAAGAGAAAGTGGTGGCGAAGAACGAATGCGTACAGAAGAACAAGGAAGAAAAATACGTAGTGGACTTTTGAAAGTATCCAAAAAGGTTGTGGGACTAAATAAACTTCTCCTCTTTCAAATAAGACTTCCAACTAATTTGTCCATTTTTAAATAAATTATTTTGTAATTGCAAAATAAATTCTTGAATCAAAATAAGTGCCTACTGATCTGTTTGATTAAGGGGTTTTTGGAAAGACCTACCGTAATAAACTTTTTTTATTTTTTTGGGTCATATCACCTTTCTATTTTTCTACATATCTTTTTCGTAAAAAGTCAAAAAGTATATTTGTTTAATACTTCCCAAACGATCTCTAAGTTTTTAGAAACAGTTTTTGAAAAAAAAACACAAAAATTAGTTTGGTGAAAAAATAAATTAAGAAAACTCATTATTTTCATATAGTTTTTTCTTTTTTGGGATGAAAATAATTATAAAAAAATTCACAAACAAATTTTTTAGTATTTATATTTGTTAAACTAGTGTAAAATTTTAAAAATAGTTTCAGAAGAAAATTTTTATAACTCAACCAAACATTTTACATTTGGATTGCTTTTTAGAGAATTTTTGTTTGTATCAATTGTCTTGCCTTTGAAAATAAGAAAGAATTGGAAATACTTGCATGTGGCACCTGAAAACTGAACCCTTTTTTTTTTTTTTTTTTTGAGGAAAAGAAACTTAAACTTGAAAGTTGGAAAAATTGGAGGAAAAATAAAGCAAAATTTCACTTTATTGCTTTATGATTTATTTTATATGCGGTTTGTCTAGAACTCTTTATGATTCATATACTAAAGTGTGTTGTTAGATATTTTGTGTGAATTATGTGTTTGAATATAAAGGGAGTTAATGTGAAAAAAAGGGTAACGTATATTTTGAATATCAAGAAAATGATAAAAATGGTTATAATTTACGCAATAAGATTATTTATGCACAAAAATATTTTAATCTTTGTTGTTTAAGTGGTTAAAGATATAGATGGTGCACCTTAATTGACAAATCACAAGAAATTATGAGATTATTTTCAAATTTTAAAAATAAACCACACAAAGTAAACTACATGGATATGAAGTAAAATTTACCCAAAAAGTTATAATTTGAAAAAGTTTAGATGAAATTTTTTATTTTGGAGATTACCCAACTTATTAAGGGTTATAAATATATTTATCTATAATATATGTGAACCTTAATAATATCAGCAGTGATTTAGACCCCCTCAAACTTCAACCCCCACCATCCCACACACACGTGACGGATGGTGATTCGAGGAGGAGAAAAAAAAGAAAAAGAAAAAGAAAAAATGGCCAATCAAAAAAGAAAGGGGGTCAAAAGAGGTGAGGGAAAGGGGTCTCAATCTTTATTCTAATAATATTGTCATGAATATTTTATAATTTTATGTATGGCAAGCAATATTTTAAAGGCAAGGTCACTTTCTTTTGTAGGAAAAATCTAAAATATTCAACTAGTCAAACACAAAATGGTCAGACCTTGAATAGTTGGGCTACCCTAATCAATTAAAACTTTCTAATTTTAGCTAATTCACGTGCATATTTTTTTCTTGAAAACATTTGAGAAATGACCATTAATGTATTGGTATAACAAAACTGTTCAAGTGTTGCATCTCTAGATTTTTGAAGGGGGTTTTGTCTTCGAATTTATTCAAAAATATCGAACGTTGGATTGTGTTAGCTTAATATATTGACTTGCTAATATCATATATTGTGTAAAAAAATAAAAAGAGTTAATTACATCAATAAACTTTTGCATTCTAATCATGTCAACAATAAGATTCATATAAATATCCCATTCAATACAGTGATACTTATACCTAAGTTGGAAGAGATTCATAAAGAAACACTATTGGTTATACTCATACAAGTTTGGAAAAATACTGTACAAATAATAAAATCCAATTGCTTGGGCTTATAATTTTTAAATGACATTTTATATCATTTCAAATGAGAATTCTATATTAAAAATAATGATTAGGCTTAGATTATTAGGTTGGTTAATTAAAAATTTTGAATAAATTAGCCAAAATAATCTTAAATCAAACAGGAGATAAGAAACAAAAAGCATGTCAAATTGTATTGTTCTTCTCTTCTATTCTCAAACCTGCATTGATGAATTAGTCAGTCAAACAATGGCCACCAATGTTTAACCTTACAATTCAATGATGTTTGTATTTGGTTCATAAATTTAGGAAAAAAAAGTAAAAATTATTAGAGAAAATATAATTTCTTACAGTAAATCAATTAATGAAAATAAAAACTAATACGGAAAAATTAAATCAACGATGACACAAAAATTTTACGTGGTTCACTTAATGTGAGGTACGTCCACCAGATTGAAATCTAATTTCATTATTAATCAAAAATTTTCAAACGATTACAAATGAGATACAATTGATCTTACAAAATTACCCTTAAATAAATTTTAAATAATCATAAATAATCAAAAGAAAAAATAAAAATCGTCAAAACAAACATCACCAAACCAGCCGAAAATATGCACACAGAACAAAACTTTCAAGCCTCCAAAGAATTCCCAAGCACCAACCGAAAAGGACCAAAACCTTACAGGAGCCACCAACTGAAAAGTATCCACCGCACACTACGGAGGAATAATTATAGCCGCTGCAGCAGGTTTTCGGAAAACCAAAAATAAATTGTTAACTTTTAGATTTTTTATCAAAGTCCTAATTATTACTAAATAGATTATTAAATATTTATTAGACTTCTAAAAATTAGATATAATATATTAAAAATATATTATAACAAAATCAAATCAAATTAAAATTATTTTAATAAATTAATTGGGTCTCATATTTCAATAAAGAGATATACAAAACAATTCTCTCCTACTGACTTAGGTGGAGATATCAACTATACCCGCCAAAATTCGACACTTCAAATATTTGTCTCTCGACAAAGTCTTAGTCAGCATATCCAAAATATTATCCTATGTGTGAACTTTTTTGAGTTGTAACAATTTCGAATTTAAAACATTACGAATCCAATAGTATCTCACATCAATGTGTTTCGATCTCAAATGAAAAGTGAAATTTTTACTCAAATGAATAGCACTTTGACTATCACAATAAAACACGTATATTTTTTGCTTTAAATCCAACTTTTTCAAAAAAAAATTCAACCATAACTCTTCTTTGCTAGTTTTCGTAATAGCAATAAATTTAGTTTCGGTAGTTGAGGGAGTAACACATTTTTGTAATTTAAATTACCATGCCACAGCTCCCCCTGCAAAAGTCATCAAATATCCCGAAGTAGATTTCCTAAAATCAACATCACCGGTCATGTCGGGATCTGCGAACCCATCAAGCATCGGCTTACTATTCCCAAAACACAAACACACATTCGAAGTCTCTCGAAGATAACTTAAAATCCACTTCACCGTTGCCCAATGTTCTTTACCCCAAATTGGAGAGAAACCAACTCACCACACCAATGGTGTGAGCAATATCCGACTTTGTACAAATTATGGCGTACATCAAAGAACCAACCACTAAAGTATAAGAAATTTTCAACATCTCTTCTTGTCTTTCTCACTTATAAGACATTGATTTGAACTAAGCTTAAAGTGATCCGCAAGTGGACAACCAACCAACTTTGCTTTATCCATGTTGAACCTTTCAAGAACTTTTTCAATGTAATTTTCTTGAGATAACCAAATCAGCTTCTTTTTACGATCACAAGCAATTTTCATACCAAGTATTTGTTTTGCCGGTCCCAAATCTTTCATAGTAAAAGGCTTGCTCAACTCTAACTTCAACTTGTTAATCATAGTATAATCTTAACCCACAATTAACATGTCATCAACATAAAGTAAAAGAATAATAAATTTGCCATTTGAAATTTTTTTCACAAACATAAAATGGTCCGAAGTGGTTTTAGAAAAACCATTATTCATCATGAAATAGTCAAAATTTTTGTACCATTGCCACGGGACTTGCTTGAGACCATTCAAACTTTTTTTCAATTTGCAAACAAATTTCTCTTTCCCTTTCTCTACAAAACCTTCCGGTTGCTCCATGTAAATTTCTTCTTCAATGTCACTATGAAGAAATGCGCTTTTCACATCAAGTTGCTTAATTTCAAGGTTCATACTTGCGGCCATGCCAAGTACAACCCGAATAGAAGACATCTTCATAACCGGCGAGAAAATCTCATTAAAGTCAATACATTTCTTTTGCCCAAAGCCTTTCACAACAAGATGTGCTTTGTACCTCAGATTAGGATTGTGCACAATACCGCCAAAACCGCACCAAATCGCATCGAACCGTGCATTTTTTCAACTCTGGCGACGCGGGTTGGGCTGGTGGGGGTGGTAGAAGTGGCGGGTCGGTGCGGGTGGCGGTTTGAAAATCCCAGCCCGCCGAGTAACCCGACCCGATTCGACCCGCAACTTAATTTTGTTATGCTATATACACATCCAGCAACCATTAGATTACGTCTATCATACTAAATGTAGATATACTCACATACACAAAATAATTTCTCAATTAAACCTAATTGACCCTAAACATCTCATTTCATTCATCATCGTCGCACCATTGCCCTTCTCCGTTCTTCTTCCTTACCTTCCAATCGGTGCTGCTATGGCGTTTTTGTCATCGTCGTTTGCCTTTCCGCCGCTGCTCTCCGCTCACTACCACTGTTTTCTCCTCACCGCCGTTGCTCTCCGCTCATCGTCGTCGGTCTGTGGCTCTTTGTTCTTTCTCTCTCTCTCTCTTTCCACCCCTATATATATAACTAATCACAGTTTGGTTTATATATATGCCGTATAAGTCTCTGTCTCTCTCTATATATAATATAACTACTTATAGTCTGGGATCACAAATGTTGTTCCTCTTTATTTTCTTTTCTTTTTTTAAAATTCTTTTTATTTAAAACCCATATTGATAATTTTTGTTTATTTATTTTTATTTGTTTGGGATTCAAAACTCTTCTCATAGCATTCTAACAAATTTCTCATACATTCAATAAATGGAGTAATGTTGACATTTTTGTGGATTAGCTCTAGAATTTATATTACTCTCATCTCAGTTACTGTTAGACAAATAATCAACTGCTTAAATTGTTATTGTATAATTTGTTTGGATTGTTAGATTTTTAATTTACTAGTTTGTTAATATTTAACATTATATTAGATGAATATTTTAATTTTGACTATTTTAGTTAATTTATAAATTAGATCTTTTTACTCTTTGATTCAAGTTCTCTAATTTGAATTATATTTTTTTATAAATCGCCAATCTTCCCGAACCGCCAAGGCAAATCCGTCATTATTTGTCAACCGAACCACCGATTTTTGGTAAGAAAAATGACAATTTCTAATGACACTTTTATCAATCTGCCACCCGTCGTACAGTTTATATTTTTCTCCTAAACCGCACCGACCCGCACCGCGTAAACCCCTACCTCAGTGTAGCGATCCCGGTTTTGACTCGTCTCTTTGTGGTGTTCCGGGCTCGGGTTGGTATGGTTTTGAACGATGTTACGTATCTTAGTTTCCCTTGTATTTTCCTTATTTTTGGTTATCGAGTTATAGTGGTGTGTTTGGAACAAGTAATGTCTCCAAACCTTTAAATGCGAATCCAACCCGAATTGTGCCTTGTAGAGTTGTATCGGAAGTTAATTCTTTTATATTTTGCCACTTCGCTGAGTATGTCGGGGGTCGAGCTTCCCGGTCAACTTACAGGGGTCGAGCTGCCCGGTCAGCTCACCGAAGCAAAAATGCAAAATGTATTCGAAGTTGCTTGTTCGCGCAAGCGGCTGTTTATGCGCTTGAGCGGAGAATATTTGGTTACAGAAGTTTGACCTGTCTGTAAAAGTACTAGGAAAGTGTATTTGACGCTCGAGCGGACTATGTTATATCAATTCGTAAGGAGAGATTTCAGATCACTTTTTTAGTTCTCTCTCTCTCTAAAACTTTTCAAAATTTCCAAATCTAGAGCTTCTCTCTCTAGAAATCATCTTCTCTCTTTGATTTCTCCAAATCCATTGGGAGTTAGACCGAAGTTCTTCATCAAAGTTCTGTAACTTCTCGAGGGCTTCGTTATGTGCAGTGGAGATCGAGTTTCGACATCGTAAATTTTGGGGTTTCATCTCTATTCTTCTTCAATACTTGAGGTAGAGATTTTCTTAGAGTTATAAATATTTTTACAAGATCTAGATGATTTTCGAAATCATCATTCGATAACTTTGAAAATTGATTGTTGATTCAAGAAGTTGAGGGATTTTGAAAGTGGGTTTGTCTCTTGTTCTTTTAAAATGATCTTATGGGTTTTGATCTTCGTTGATTGAAGAAAAGATGATTTTGGAAACTTTTCTTTCAAAAGATTTGAGTTGTACAGTTTTGGTGAGAAAACCTATAAAATGGGGATTTTTAAAAGAGATTGGAAATTCATGAATGATATTGTTATATCTATTTTGTGTGTCAAAATAAATGGATGTTTGGAAAATTTCTTATTTATATTTATATGAATGATGAATTTCATGGAATATGAGAGTTATTGTTCATTTTGGAAATTATTGTTCAAAACGTTAAAATAGTCTTGAAATGACTAATTCTTGAGGATACTTGAGAAGAGGGAATTGTATTATTCCTTGGATGATGAATTGGAATAAAAGTATTTATATTTATATTGTGAAATTGCATTGAAATGAGAAATGAAAATTTTGATCACAATGGTAATATTATGTAGAAGAATTGAAAATATAAGAATTGTTACATTGTATTGATTGTTATTGCATTGACATATCAATTCATTTGATTACATTAAACTTTGAAAGTCGATTTGAAAACTTGCATTGAAAAAGGAATATTGAGAAAACAAGTTTTCATGGAATGGTTTTGGGATAAATACGTTGGTAAGTCTTGATAGGTGGTGTAGATGAAATTGAATAAGTTGGACTAAGGGTCCGGGGTGAAAGACCGAAAACCCACGCGGATAGGTGTCGAGCTTTCTGGTTAATACCGGTAAAAATAACAATTTGGTAGTACTCGTATAGTCTACTTGCAGACACCGACCTAGGGATTACCAGAGTTGTATTTACCGCCCCTTGAATTAAATTGTTAAGTTTTGAATAATGGACATTTCATGGCATCATTGAGCATGATGATTTTCAAAAGATGAAGATATGATTTATTTGCAAAAAGACATAGTATAGCATGTGCATTCATCTCTTGAGACTTGTATAAAATGTATATACTTTGTTAAGGATTTCCTACTGGGCTTTATGCTCACCCTACGGGATCTTTATGCAAGAAAAGATGTGGTGATTCCGCCTAACTAAAGGCAAGGAAATATGTTTTGAGAGTACAAGGCTCTCATTTTGCTTTTGTTGTAACTCTGTTTGTAAGCCAATTGCTATATTTGTGTGGGTTTGAATAACCATTTTGTGTAACTAGGCCTAAGCCTTGGAAACTTGTGTAGACGTCCCCGAACGCCCCGGGAGGGTTAAGTCCCGTTCCGTTCCTATTGGGGTCACTACAGTTCAAGGACTCAAATGTCACGGTTCTTAATCTTGAACCAAAGAGTCCAAATCCGGCAAATCGATTTTGAAAACAGATTTTTTGAAAAGAAGTGCCAAACATGGACTGCTTTGCTAGATACAGAGTCGCCACCTAAATGTTTTTTTATGGGAAATTTAGGAAACCCTGACTCGGTGCCGAAGGCCACGTGTCCGTCATCACCAAAGTTGCCTCGGCTCGGGAACTTGGGTACGATTGGGGAAGGTCACTTCGTGAGCACCCCCGCTCGCCCGGTCAAAGACCGGCCTCTACTAACCATGATATCTTATTTTGAAAACATTGTGCGCTCTTATTCCGGTTATTAGCCTAGATTTACTATGTGATGCGCACAGCATACAAGTATAGACTGAGTCGCCTGAATTGGAACAAAACATTTCATGTTTGTTTGTTTGAAAATGGTTTGATGGTGCTACCCGCAGGTAGGCTAAGACATGGATTTGCCACCCTCGGGTGGGCTTAGAAAACAATGGTTTTGCCACTATCTAGTGGGCTTAAAACAAACAATCAATACATTGTCCCAATTCAAATAACCCAACCTTCACCCACAGGCATTCAGGCAGTTATATCACATAAGCAAATAGCCTCATGGCAAGCATGCTATCATGGCAGCCACTCACACACATGTAAGGATGCTAAAGCATAAAACTCACCGAGTACTCCAAGCCAAAACAGAAGTTCATTAGAAATCATGCATGATCCTAAATATACAGAAATGCCTAATGCAACATATACAATAATGCAACTATAGCAGGCTCGGCTATTCTAAACATGGCATATGGAATGCTACAACTAACACGTATTCAACTCGGAATTGAAATACAAATGCAGTTAGTATGATGCGCCGAGCCTGGTGTATGCAAAACAGATGAATGAATGCAAACATGCTATCATACTGTATGCTAATTGAAACATGCCCTAATCTAACCATCATAAGCAGGTAAATAAAAGGGAAGAAAGACGTGGGGTTGGAAGACATACATCACACTCACCCACACTTATTACAATTATGCCCTTACATAGAGGGTCCAAACGAATATACAGTCCCGAATGAAAGAATAGCACAGTCCAAATAATACAGTCCAAATAATACAAATTCCTAATTAATTTACAAATTAACTAAGAAAAGAAAAGACTGGCATGCAAGCCGGGAACTGCCTTGATTCTGATGAATGATGTATGTTTGGGCTGCCTTGCACGGAAATCCACTGGGATGCCCCAATTAGCCTCTGTTTGCATTTATTCTTGGAAAGCGTGCCAAGCCTCGGAAGGCTGCTGATTCTTGATTTTGCTGCAACAGAGAGCAGGAAAGAGGCATAGCAATGTATTTCACGAATGTATGCATGTCTCGATCCTCGTGCCACCAATCACGCATCTCAATGCATGATGGCCGAGGAGTCGATTTGCACAATTCAATATGGAATGAATGCACATGAAAATACAACAAAACCTAACTCCATCATGGATAATCCGGAGTGTCGATGACTGGGGAATTGAGACACGTTCTGTCACTCGGAGTACGGAACGTACCTCGTTTCCCGTGCCCGGGCTAACTCCTATCCCGAACACGATGCAATATGCATGATATGCGTGAAATGCAACTAAGATACAATCCTAACATACACAATGTTATGGAATGGCGTACACGCTACACGAGGTGATACACAACCGAGCATACGCAATACTATGGATGAAATGGCATACGCAATGCAATATGGGCTTACACCAACATGAGAGAGTCTCAGCCACACTCACATAAGAGGCCATCAGATGAAAACAAGACAACTCGAGATGCGTGCCTGCGTGCACGCAAACCGAGGACGGACCCTCAGGCACCGAAATGCCACTCTAATGAGACATGGCAAGACATGGAATATAGTATGCAAACATGCAAAAATCAGTGGCAAGATGAGGGGCAAAACAGCCCCGAAACCCGGTAAAACGAAACCTAATGCATGAAATGATCCGAAATGCGAAATTAGGCACATGAAATGGCCTGCAGCTATACTAAACATGCCTAATCTGGACATGGAGTGAAAAAGAAGAAGCAAGGCAGCCCCAAAATAAGCATCTTTACAGTACAAAACATGGCCAAACAGCAATCACAAGTAGGGCTAAAATGGCATACAAAAATGGCTCCGCAAGGGAGGCAATGAAGCAAGTGGTACATGCAATGTCTAAACAGAAAAATACCCTTCTAAAACACTGAAAAGGGACCAAAAATATGAACATTTAAAGTTTATGACAGCCTCTAAATCAGTATTCAAACATGCTCAAAATGTAATGCAAGATTAAGGCCATAAGAGGGTATAACATGAAGTGCACAAAAAATTCATCACATGGCCAAAGACCCTTAATGAAACATGACAAGGGGGTCAAAATATGGCCACTTTCAGTTCTGATCATGGCCGAAAACAGAAGCTAAAATGAGCTAACAAAGCATGCAAAAATGGGGGCCAAAGAGGGGTATAATGGTAAGTGCTACATGGAGGCCCCCAACAGCATTGAGCCCTTCTTCAATGTTGAAGAGGGGCTCAAAATAGGCCTACTTACAGTTCACATCATGCTCAAAAACAGATTACACATATGCTAAAAATACCATGCAAAATAATGACATACAAGAGGGTATTGAAGCAAGTGCACAATGGGGGGCTCAAACAGGGTTGAGCCCTTAAACAAACATGAAGAATGGCTCAAAAAAATGACCCTTTCAGTTAAGGTCGGAGCCCAAAACAGCAAGCAAATAGGCTAGAAAAATGACACAAAAAAATGGACCAAAAGGGGAAATGAGTGCTCACCCTTGAAGACTATCCCTTGGCTGCCTCTTTGCTTGAAAAATGGTGCCTCCTAGCTGCTGGAAAGCCCCCCAAGCTGCTGGAAATGGTGTGGTGGTGGTAGTGCTTGGTGGTGATGAAGAAATGGGGTTGGAACTTGAAGGAAATGAGAGAAATGGAGGGAGATCTCTATGTATGAGCTCTAAGCAATTTTTCCAACCCTTTCCTTAGAGCTGGGAGGCCAGATATATGGACAAGAATGGGGCAAAAATGGAGGGAAAAAAGTGGAGGGAAATGGCATCAATTTTCCCTCCAAAAAAAGTTCCCTCCGGATGCAGTTTTTGAAGGGAAAACAATGCACAGCTATAATGTACTCCTTGTAAGGAAGCTGGCCGGCTAGGTATCAAAGCTGCAGGTGGCCGGCCGGCCACCCCCTATGGCCGGCCGGCCAAGGGGCAAAATGGTCCAGAGGAATTTTTGGCCGGCCACCACAAAAAGGTGTCCTCCTATGTGTCCTCAACAAAACCCTGTGGTTGGAAATTGGCAACTGTAAGACAGGAGAGACAACAAGCCATTTTTCAAAGAGGTTCAAAAGTGGCCAATGGAATTAATGGCCGGCCATAAAATTTTAGGGTCCTCCGATGTGTGTACAACACAAATATGTGGTTTGAGTTTGAAGAAAGTGGCCCTAGGGTGGTCAACATTGGCTCGGAAGTGAGAAAAACGAGCGTCGGAGGGCGCCAGAGGGATATAACTGGTTACTGAGACAATTGCTGGCCTCCCACCCTTCAGTGACCTTCCTGGTGATAAAACAGAGGTACCTGCCAAAATTGAACGAAAACCGATGCAAAACGAATGCTCGGGGGCCAAAACACGCAGTTCGGGGTCCCGAAAATAGGCCGTTAAGTACCGAAAGTGGCGTTCGACCACGAAGTGGGTCTCTCAGACCTCAGTGTCCCTCAAAAGGGAGTAAATAGGATGCATGCCAAAAATCGGAGCAATCGGAGATGGTTAGGCGGTCCCGAACCGAGGCACACGGCCTGACGGCTCCGAAAACTGGGAACCGGGCTCCGAAATGGGCAAAATGGCCTACGCCCACGAAATGTAGCCCACGGCCACTGAGAGATGGTCTACGGGACCTCTCCCTCCCCTCAAGAAAAGAAACAGAGAAAACCGAGTCTGGTTCGCAAACTGAGGCAAGGTACAGAAGAGGGTTCGGAAGTCCGGAGGCAGGGCTCACGGCCGCGACTCTGAGACTTCTGAACGAGCACAATATGCAAAATCACCGAGCGCTCAATCGGTGACGTCTGAGTCTTAAGGTCGGTCAAAAATGGGGTGTCTACAACTTGTAAACCCTTGGGAGTATCTATTTGTTTATGTTATTTTGAATTGAAGTGAACGTATTATCGCCTGAAGATTATTTGTATCATATAATGTAAGTGTGTAGATTTATTTTCAGTTTTACTTTAAAGAACCGTAGTTATCGTATCATCATTTGGGTATAAAAATTGGGGAGTTACACTCAAATTCTTGCCATCATTCTTCAATTTGAAAACCCATTTATTTTTCAGAATTTTTCTCCCCTTAGGCAACTTCACTAAATCATAAGTGCGATGTTCAAACAAGGAATTTATTTCCTCTTCCATGGCCTTTTTCCAATCACCTTTCTTTGTATGCTCAATTGCTTCTTAGAAGCTCTCGGGCTCCTCTTGATCGGATATCAACACAAATTTATTGGAAGGATACTTTTTCGAAGGTTGCCGGTCCCTTGTAGATTTTCTCAACTCAAGTTGTGGTGGTGGTTCTTGAGTTGGATGTTCTTCCTCAATTTCGGGCTCAATTTCATTTGGAGTAGTATTGTCATCTACATTTTCATAAGGTGGCTGCACATCTCCCCCATTTTCATCATCGACCGAAGATGAAGGAGATGGATCCATGTTAATAAGATCACTAGTTTTTGGCTTCGGTTGACCACCTTTGTCAAAATCTTCAATTGTTTGGTTTTCAAGAAACACAACATCATGGCTTTGAATAACTTCATTGTCGATCAGATCCCACAATCTATAACTAAATTCATCACACCCATAGCCAAGAAAAATGCATTGTCTTGACTTGCTATCAAGCTTGGACCTCTCATCCTTTGGAATATGAACAAAGGCTCAGCGACCAAACACTCTTAAGTACTCATAAGACACATCTTTACCGATCCAAACTTTTTTGGGAACATCACCATTCAAAGGATAGGAAGGAGACAAATTGATCACGTCAACTGCTGTCCTCATTGCCTCACCCCAAAAGGATCTTGGCAATTTAGCATGTGAAAGTAGATACCTTGTTCTTTCCACAATGGTGCGATTCTTCCTTTCGGCAACGCCATTTTGTTGAGGAGTTTTATTAACTGTCTTTTGATGCTGAATACCTTGACTGCGACAACACTATCAAATGGCCCAATGTATTCATCACCATTGTTTGTTCGGATGCACTTCAATTTCTGTCCTGTTCTCTTTCAACCATGGCCTGAAAATGCTAAAACACATCTAGAGCTTGATCTTTAGTTTTTAGTGCAAAAGCCCAAACTTTCCTTGAATAATCATCAATGAAAGTAACAAAATAAAGTGTACCTATTGCGATCCTGGTTTTCCTCTGTCATTTACTATATTCCGGACTCGATTTCTGTGGTTGTATGTTGTTGTCTGTATCTCGTTTCCATCCTTTGATTCTTTGTGTTTGAGTTTTGAGATATGTTAGGTGAGTTTGGAACAGGTTGGTTGTGAGTTAGAACAAATAGTTGCTACCCAGGATTTGGCTTCTTCGCTTGAGCGAGGCTTTTTGCCATCGAGCTAACCTTGGGTGTTTGCTTCTTCGCTAGAGCGAGGGTTTGTGCGCTCGAGCGAGTATTGTGGGTGTTCAGGTTTCTTTTTCAGACGCAGCTTCTGCTCGAGCGAGCTTTTTTGCACTCGAGCGAGCTTTGTGTTTTGTGTCTCTTCATTCGAGCGAGCAGTCCTGCGCTCGAGCGTGCGTCTGCGTCTCTTTTGGACCTGAAGGTTGGTATTCTTCGCCCGTGCGACGCTTCTTGCGCTCGAGCAAGCGAGCCCTATGTTTTGCGTTCCTTCGCTCGAGCGAGAACTCTTGTGTTCGAGCGTGCGTCTGGGTTGCAGACCTGAAGCTTTGCATTGTTCACTCGAACGACGCTTCTTGCGCTCAAGCGACCACTCTTTCGCTCGAGCGAGCCTCGTATATATCAGTTCGCAGCAGGGGTCTTCTTCTTCACCTTTTGATCTTCCTTTCACAAAAAACCCTAGATTCGACAGCCTCTCCCTCTAAACACACCTTCTCTCTAAAAACACTCAATGTTCTAGAGGTTTTCTACCCTAGTTCCTTTGTAAGAAAGTTAGAGCTTTGTGTGGGCTTTTCTTTGACCTGAAAATCTTGGATTTGGAGCATCTTGGGTTTCACTCTTTGTCTCTTTTGAGTTTCTCCATTTGAGGTAGAGATAATCTACTCATTTTTATGAGCTTTAACATAAATGTTAGTCTTTTTTGTATAAATGGTGTGATTTGAAAATTTGGGAAGTTAGGGTTTGAGATTTGTAACATTTAAAAGAGGGGTTTTGTGTTTTTAAGCTCAATATGCATATGAGGTCTTGAAAATGGGGTTTTGTGGGTTTGATTGGTGAAATTTGGTCTTAGGATCAATGTTTGAGAAAAATGGAAAAATACCCTAATTGAATTTAAATAATTAATTTGTATAATTAATTTGGTAATTGTGGGAATATGAAATTGATTTGAAAATCATGAAATTGGATGGTATTGAGACTAATTGGTGTAGTTGGATTGATGAATCACTCACCGATGGAAAATGTAATAAATTATCTGTTTGATAGATTTATTTATCTGTTTAGAAATAACTGTTTTGGGCTATCGGTGGAGGATAGTCTTGATTGTTGTAGACAATGCATGATGATTAGGGAAACTTAAACTAATCAATTGGATTGCGTCATTGAATGTGACGGCGGAATTAACACATTGAATATGTGAATTGTTGAGTCATTGTATATGACTATGTGTTTAAATACATTGTATATGTATGTTGTGTAGGAGGAGATAGGGGATGTACTCCATTTGTTTGGGAGGAGATAGGGGATGTACTCCATTTGTTTGGGAGGAGATAGGGGATTGACTCCATTGATAATTAAGTTGGCCGGAGTGTCCAGGGTGAAAGTCTTGAAATCCTTTGTATATTTGGGTCCCGCTTCCCTCGGACGTAGTTCCATAAAATGGCAAGAAAATGGAAGTGTTGAATGTTATTGAAGTGTTGATATATGAGTTATAGTCTCATTTTGAATTGTTGAATAACATTGAGTATTGTAAGTGAATTGGTTATGGAAAGAATGTAAGTTGGCTTATGAAGGTTAAACATTTATCAAACGCTAATGTTTTAGTTAATCCTCATATAATGTTTAGCGTATCTCTATTGGGCTTGGGCTCACCCTTCTTGGGACACCATTTTCAGGTACAGGTGATATGCCGCCTCCAAGGACGTAGCTTGGGAGGTTTAGAGGCTGAAGGCTTATTTTTGTTGTTACCTTTTGTATTACATGTCATTCAAGCTAAGAGCTTTATATGTAAAAGAGTTAGGACTCTTCTTTTGTTGTAACCAAGTGTTTGACTTGGAAAGTTGTAAGCCTGTAGGGCAACTATTTTGTTGATAACATGTAATCATCTTTTGTAAATAACACTCTGATGAACGAATATATTTTATTTTCCTATGTCTATGGATATCATGAATGATTGATTTATGCATTTATTTTGAGGGCGTTACAGTGCCACTATGTGTTCTAACTTTCAAAGGACCACAAACATCTAAATGAATCAACTCAAAAACATTTTTCTTTCTAGAAGCAGCATTTTTATGAAAAAAAACTTTATGTTGTTTACTCGCCAAACAATGAATACAAGTTTTAAGATGTGTACCTTTCAAACTGGGTAGAAGCTCTTTCTTGAACAAAACTTGCAGTCCATTTTTACTCATGTGCCCAAGCTGCTTGTGTCATAATTCCGTAGAAGTATTATCTTCAAGTGTATTGACAACACCTTTACAAATTTTCCCTTGCATAGAATAAAGTGTGTGAGTCTTCTTGCACTTAGACACTACCAAAGAACCCTTTGTGAGCTTCTATTTTCCATCACAAAATTTGTTATTGTAGTGTTCATCATCTAACTTCCCGGTAGAGATCAAATTGAGGCGAATGTCTGAAACATGCCTCACATCTTTAAGCAACAACTTGCAGGCCAAATTTGTTTCCAAGCAAACATCACCTATGCCAATAATCTTGGAAAAATCTTCATTACCCATTCGAACACAACCATAATCTCCTTTGGTCTAGATAGTGAAGAAATCAACTTGAGAAGTCATATAAAAAGAAGTACCGAAATCAATCACCCAATTGCTCTCTTGGCCCACAAAATTGATACAATCATCTTCACAAACAACCGTGAGATTACCATCAGTAGTAATTGCCGTTGTGTCTTCTTGTTTCTTATCCACATTTTTGTTACGCCTTTTCTTTTTGTTCTTGAACTTTCGACATTCCCGCTTTATGTGCCCTTTCTCATGGCAATAATAACAGTCAATGTCTTTTTTTGAAAAAGAACCATCTTTTGATTTGTCACGGTTTTTATCACGACCATGAGGAGTCTTACTCCTCCTCTTGTTTTGTTTCGGCCTCTTACAACAAATGCATCTGAATGAGAAGAACCTGTTGATTTTCTTCTAATTTTCTTCATTCAACAAGCTACTAGTGACTAAGCTCATTGTGACAATTCCATTGGGCGCCGAATTACTAACTGTCACAACCAAAGTCTCCTAATTTTTGGGTAAAAAACTAAGTAGCATAAATGTCTGTAACTTATCATCAAAAATAATTTTCAAAGAAGCAAGTTGGTTAACAATACTCTTTATTTCATTCAAATGTTTCGGAATGAGACTGCATCTTTATATTTTAAATTAATCAACTTACGAAACAGAAAAGCTTTATTTGTGGTGGATTTTCTATCATAAAGATCTTCTAATTTTTTTTTTTTATAAATCATGTGCCGAAGTTTCAATAGCAACATGATGAAACACACTGTCATCAATCCACTGACAGATAATACCAACGACTTTTCGATTAAGTCTCTTCGATTCATCATTTTTCATACCCTCGGGTTTGCCACTATCACCCTCAATGGGTCCATATAAATCTTTATAAAATAATAGGTCATCCATTCTAGTTTTCCAAATTATCCAATTGCTTCCATTGAAGCTAGACATACGACCCACATTCCCTTCCATTGATTTACATAATTAAATAAACTCAAATAAACCGTAAGATCTAATACCAGTTGTTAGGAAAAATATATGATTTCCCACAAGTAAATCAATCAATGGAAATAAAAACTAATGTAAAAAAATTAAATCAACAACGATACAAGAATTTTACGTTGTTCCCTTAATGTGAGGTACGTCCACGGGATCGAAATCCGATTCCACTATCAACCAAAAGTTTTCAGACGATTACAAACGAAACACGAATAGTCTCACAAAATCACCCTTAAACACTTTTAGGTGAATTTTAAATAATCATAAATAATTAAAAAAGAGAACTTATTAAATAAAAAAATATAAGTCTTCAAAATAAAATTGTAAAAAATCCAAAATAATAAACACAAAACAACCTTACCAAACCAGTCGAAAATATGCACACAGATGAAACTTCCAAGCCTCCAAAGAATGAGCCAAGGTTCTCTCCTTGCAGCCTCATACTTGCGCCCGTCCTTGCAGGCCTTCGGGTCTACTTTTAGGCCCAATTTTAATAATCCGAACCGTTCATATTTTATAATTTATTCAGTATATCATACCTGTAAAAAATCAAGTTGATCGGATATTAGAAAGCATATGTTCGGAAAACTGTTTATTAAATTATTTAAAAAATAGTTTTTAGTTCAATTTTTCGAACACATACTTTCTGATATCCGATCAACTTGATTTTTTACAGGTATGATGTACTGAATAAATCATAAAATATGAACGGTTCGGATTATCAAAATTAGGCCTAAGAGTAGACCCGAAGGCCTGCAAAGACGGGCGCAAGTACGAAAACTGCAAGGAAAGGATCCTCATTCCCAAAGAATTCCCAAGCACCAGTCGAAAAGGACCAAAACCTTACAACAGCCACCAATTGAAAAATATCCACCACCCAGTACCGAGGAATAATTATAGCTGCCGCAGCATTTGTTTGGAAAACCAAAAACAAATTATTAACTTTTGAGTTTTTTTTTTATCAAATTCCTAAGTATTACTAAACAAATTATTAAATATCTATTAAACTTCCAAAACTCAAATATAATATATTAAAAATATATTCAAGTCAAATTAAATTAAAATTCTTTTAATAAATAAATTGGGTCTCATACTTCAATAAAAAACCCAACAAAAATATAAGTAAAATATAAATAAAACATAAACTAAATTTTACTTATGTTTCACTCACATTTTTCTTTTTTTCTAAATCCTTCCTCAAATATAAGAGCCAAGCACAACCTAAGAAAATAAACAAATAAAATAAAATAAGGTTCTGAGCAAAAAATCAAAATTAAAAAAAAGTAAAAGAGCTAGTTACCAAATTGTTAAAGAAAAAAAACACTCTAAAGTTTGATCTTAATGACAAATTAAGCCCCGGTTTGGCATTCATGTTAGGGTTAAATAATCATAAAAAGATAAAATTGACTACCAAAACTAATAAGACAAAAGATTACTTTTTACTCATAATCATTACATTTTTTCTCTCACAAAAATTAAAAAAGTCTCAAAACAAAAACCAAACGAAGTTAAAAAAGTCAAGCTAAAAAAGTCCAAACACAAAAAAATTGACTATGTTAGTTAATGCCAAACGAGCCCTAAATTTTAAAATTTTAATTTCTTTCAGTTTGTAACAACTCTCCCTCTAAAAAGTAGCTGAATTCACATTTTTTTTTTGGTTTAATTTGGAAATTTTAAAAACAGTTTTTTGAGTTTTCAATCAATATTTTTTAAAAAAAATTTTGTGATTTTTTTTAGTATTTTAATATTTTCTTTTTGTTTTAAATTTACTAAATCTAGATACACTTTAAAAGTAAAAAAAAAATTACAAAAATTCATTAAATATAACAAAGTATGAAAATATATTGAATTTTGTATTTTTTGTATTCAATGAATTTTTCAAAGATTTTTGCACAAATTTCTTACTTTATAAGTGGTATCTAGATTAAGTGAATTTAAAAATTAAAAAAATGGATTAAAATATTAAAAAAATTTACATAAAAAAAAATACAAATTAAAAACTCAAAAAATTATTTTAAAAAATTCCAAACTAAACAGAGTGTCACACTAAATTAGCCTTTTCTCTTAGTTTATTAAACAAAATTGGACGGATGTTGGGGGGTATTAATTTGATTTTTTCAAATGTACACATCAACACCCCCTTAAGGTTTATGAATAATACAGATTTCCTCCTCATATTCTGAAAATTACACTAACCCTCCTATCAGAGTTTGCCTTCTAATAGACTTAACAGAAAAGGTAAAAGTACCTAATTATTCCTACAATACAAAATTAAAATTACGTTCATGCCCTCCTCTTTTTTCTTTTTCCAATGAACACTCCTCCACTAATGCAAATATCAAACATCTTGCTGCATCAGTACCCACCATTGTTGAAAAAAGACAAAGAGCAACCCATCATTACATTGTCCTCCACCATCACTTCCATACTATTCCCCCTTGTCATTTTGTGTATATAATTATAAGTAACCAATACTATAGGTTAATAACAGTAATTTAACCCAAGGGTGGGTGGCATTGTGGTTAAGGCTTGGGGTTTAAGCCCCAAGGTCACAGGTTCAATTCCCTCCCCCCTGGGCCAATCTCCTGGGCGAAGCATAGTTGGTTAGGAGGTTGGACCTCAAGTTGCCTAATCAGCACTTGGTGTGGGTTCAATGCTCCTCCGCTGTGCGAGTCCTGACTTAAGCGGAGCTTGTCTTGGGAGGTCAGGGCAAGTTCCCAGGTTATAGTCTCTTCGCTTGGAACGGCTAACAGGACACCTTGGTGATCTTTGCAAGGGGCACTGTCTTAGACCTACGGGATGGTATAGAGGATTTTCCTGTAAAAAAAAAAAAAAAAAAAACAGTAATTCAAGCATCACTACAACTCCATTAATGCACCAATAGTAATTCAAGAATCATCATTATTGGACCACCACTAATTAAACAAGCATAACCATCACAACCCCATTGATTCAAGGGGAAAAAAACAAAACAAAAAATATCACAACCCCATTAATTCAAGAAGCAATTAGTTTTTTTGAAGCAATTAATCAAATATGTAACATGCATACATCTTCCAAAGTCGTTCATCAAAAAAAAAAAAGCATGCAAATTAGTTACCTTTAACTTCCTCGATTAGCCATAACCACCAAAACCACTGACCACCAAAATCAAAACCCACACAACAAAAGAGGAACACCCCCAAGTCAACCACCAAACTTTTACAAACAAAAGAAAAAATCAAAGCAAAATAACACAATTGATAAGCAAATACTTTACATATAGAGCTTTCCCCCTCTTCCAACACCTTCGTCGTCATTATCTACAAGCTCGTAGACATCTCCTGTAATAACGAGAAAGACAACCGCATCTCGAAGTCCATCATATCACTGTTTCAATTGTTTGAAGTTTCTCATCTTATCATTTCAATATGTCTCGAAGTCCATCTAATTGCTTTGATCTATCCGGTAATCATTTCATCATTTTGATTTACCCAACAAGCTCGACACTTGCGCTTCGTTGTTTTCACCTACAAGCTCCAACTGTGGGGTCTTGTTGGTGACCTCTCATTCCTCTCTTTTTCTTCCTCGCCTGCATCTTCCATTTTTATTTACTGGTGATATTGTTCGATTTGAAGGTGTGTTGTGCAATTACATAAGGTAGGTTGAGAGAGGGGAGCAACTCTGAGAGAGAAATTTTTTTTTTTTTGGGATCTTCAAAAGGGTAAAATTGGTATTTTCAAAAAATAATTGATGATGACAGCAAAATGCATTAGTTGACTTCACAGTTTGTTGACAGAAGGGGTAAATTGTAATGTAATTAAATATTTCAAGGAGGGGAATGTAATTTTCAAAACGTCAATGGAGAAATTATATTAAAGACAAATCTTAAAAGGTATATATGTAATTTACCCAAAAATTAAAAATTTATTTATTTATCAGAGGTATAAACATACCCTGTTTTGTTTTGAGTTTTCAAAAAATGTTTTTGAGATTTTTTATTTTTCATGTTTTGTTTTTTATTTTCGTGTTTTGTTGTCTTTAGTGAATAAATTCAAAACGAATTTAATAAACACAAAAAATATATTGAATTTATATGAAAAAATTAGTAAAACTTCAATCTCTAACTTTGGGTAGAAGGAGAGGTTCAATATGTATTTTTTTATTACTTAAGGTCCCTCAATAACACTAACCTAGGGGCTGCAAAAGAACCGAACTGTTCATGAACAAGCTCGTTTCAGCTTGTTAAGGGCTCGGCTTGGCTCGATTCGTTTAGTAAATGAGCCGAGCTAAAGTTCGAATATTAGGCACGTTTAGTAAACGAGCCAAGCTCGAGCTCATATAAGCTCGGCTCGTTTATCTTTATTTAAATTATATAATAAATATATTATTTATATATTAAATAATATAAATAATATTTTTAAAAAAATTATCGAGTCGAGCCGAACTCGAGTTTCATTAATATTAATTAACGAGCCTAGCCGAGCCGAGCTCGAACTCAATAAACGAGCTCGATAAGTAAACGAGCCGAGCTCAAGCTCAGCAAAGCTCGGCTCGGTTCGATTCAATTCGTTTGTAGTCCTACACTAACCCAACCAATTTTTTTTTTCTCTCTTTATCTCTCCACCCATTGAACCACCAACCCTCCCCACTCTTGTGCCATCGCAATGCCACCGACTACTATCCGCACCGCTGTCGCTAGTCCGACGACCATCCCTCACCACCGATCTCCCTTTTTCTTCTCTTCTTTCTTCTCCTCTCCTCTCCTTCACACTATTGCCCCACCACTGCGCCACCATGACCACCATTTGCGCCGACCGTCGCCTACAAAATGAAGAAAAACAGAGAAGACCTTTGATTTCTATTCTCTGATCTTTACTTTTTTTGCTTATATAGTTTAATGGGTGAAGAAGAAACAAACATAGATTGGGTTTCTAATGCTTTGTTTTTCATACAAAACAAACCCATAAACTTTCCAAAAATTCACACCCCAAGAGGACATGCAATATGAATTTCTTTGTAATCATACCAAAGAAATTTCTCATTCACTTTGAATTTTTTTTGTATAAAACTAAAATTTCTCTATTTTGAAATTTGTCTGTGCTAAAATTTCATTGTGAAAATGTTGAGGGATCCCAATTATTATGAAAATATTATATATTTTTTATCTTATAAAATCTTAATATCATGAACCTTAAAGTAAAAACCTCAATTTATATATATATATATATATATATCAGCAGTGCTGGGGACCCCAGTGGGGGTGACCCCAGCACCCCAGCTTCACGTGGGGCTCTCTCACAGCAAGACTAAAAATAAAAAATAAAAAAATAATAATTTTGAGCCAATCAAAAAACAGTGGGGTGGTGGGGGTCACCCCACTAGGGGTCCAAGCCATTTTATATATATATATATATATATATATATATATCAGCAGTGCTGGGGACCCCTAGTGGGGGTGACCCCAGCACCCCAGCTTCACGTGGGGCTCTCTCACAGCAAGACTAAAAATAAAAAAAAAAAAAAAAATAATAATTTTGAGCCAATCAAAAAACAATAGGGGTGGTGGGGGTCACCCCCACTAGGGGTCCAAGCCATTTTATATATATATATATATACTGTATATAATAAATGTTGTTAAGATTTTTTTTCACAAATTATATATATTTTAAATATATCTAGATTGAGTGGATCTGAAAAATAAAAAATATTGATTAAAATATTTTAAAAAAATTACTAAAAATGTGAATTGAAAACTCGAGAAATATTTTGAAAATTAGTTTTCTATTTTGAATTTTCATAATTTTTACATGTGAGAGAGAGAGAGAGAGAGAGAGAGAGAGAGATATGCACAAGGCAGCTGTACTTATACCTATTGATGATACGTAAGGAACGAAATTATGTAGGTCACAACTCTGAATAAATTTTAGATGCGTAATCCACAAGATTCATATATACATAATAATGTCACCATCATTATATTTTAATATTGTATTTGATTTATTATTATGTGAGTATGCACATATTAAAAATAGATATGAGTAATTTTGTGAGTTGTTATCACTTTATTGTAAAGAGACATATTTTATTTTCACATGAAAATTGATGGGTGCTGTCACAGTAATTTATTTTAATAATATAAATTATTCCTATTATAAAATTTGTCAAATGTATCATTCGTATAAAGAATGAGATTAATCAGATATACATAGTCTTATGATTAAATCTTAATTTTTTTTTTAAATATTAAAATTATGCTCATTGTTTATTTTATTTAGACATAAATATAGTCTTGTTGTGGGATTAGAGATGTCCAATTAACTTATTTTTTTTATTATGAATGATCTACTCAATAAATTTTATAATATAAACAGCTTAGATAAAAAAAAAAAAAGTTCGAAACACGTCCCCATTGATTCACAACACGGATAATTCACATGTGATATTATTTATTGTAAATGCAAGTGATCATAAATATTGTTTAATATTAAAATTTATATAAAAAGTATTTTAAAAATTATTATTATTATTTTTATTTTTTAATTCAATAAAAAGTGTTTTATAAGTCGGCAAATATGTGAGGATGCAATATTATAAGAATCCAAATTAGAGTTGACTAGATGAATTGACAATTAAATATTTTATAATTAAATTTGTGACAAATTAAATTAATGCATAATCTATTATACCCATCATTATAAATAAAATTGTAAAACTTAAATGGGTCTTATTAGTACGGAAAATGTTGAATAAATACATAAATAAATTTAATATTTTCAAAAGATTAATAAATTTGATATTTTTTTTATGTGGACAAAAGTACCCCATTCTTGGGGTATGAATTTGATGGTAAGCCTTTTAGCTATTATAATGTAATGTTAACAAAATAATAAGTAACTAAAATTAAATAAAAATTAAAAAAAACTAAAATTTTCATATGGGAGCTTAACAAACTTTTATGATAGATGGTTATTCAATTGTTTACCATTTATCTCCTCTTTTATTTTTAATTTTTAATTTTAGGTACTATATTTTTCATAATTTTTATAATAAGTTAATCCAAATTAGAAAGACCTGGAATTATTTTTGTTTGGTTAAATTTTCAAAATTTAGTTTAAAAAATTAAAAATTAATTTAATAAAAACAAATACAAACAAAAAAATGTTTTTAAATTTTTAAAAATTATTTATATACCAAAACATAAATAAATAAAATAAAAAGTTAAATGAAAATGAAAAACAATATAAAAAATAACTACTTAATTTAACAAAGTTTTTACAACTCCCTATACAAGTGAAGGTACCAATTTAGGCCAAGTTTGGCTAAACTAAGGCCAAGTTTGGGAACTTGTAAAAAAGTCAAAAAGTCAAAAAGTTACTCAAAAAGTTAAAAAGTTAACACTATTCACCAAAAGTCAACAATTACGGCTGCACAACTCCCAATTCGAATTTTTCCCTACAAATCAATTTTTACAATTTTTTATTACACATTTTTCTATAAAAAGTCAAAAAGTTAACCCAAACATCCATATTTTCAACCTCAATTTTTTAGTCCAAAAAGACAAAAAGTACACTTATTTAGGACACCCCAAACAACCCTTAAAAAAGTGTACTTATTTCATCTTTTTATCTTTTTTGGGTCACATCAATCAACATCTCCTCTCTATTTTTTCTACATATAATACAAAAAAAGTCAAAAAATATACTTATTTAGTCTTCCCAAACTCTCAGTATATGTCCTTAGGACATATATTAACAAAAAGCCAACTTTGACTCAATTTGTCTCCCACGATATTTATTGAGCGATTAAAATCCTCGTCTTATAAACATAATGATAAAAACTTGTCGACATTTGATACTTTGCGTGACATTAATGGAATCTAACTAGATTGTTTCCTAGCAGTTGACATCTATACCCATCATAAAAAAGACTTTAGTGCTTGGATTTATCCAAAAAATAAAAAATAAAAAATTATACACACAATTTTGAAATTACATTGATTTGTTTGAGATTTAGAAAAAAATATAACAAATTTTATAATTTTAACATAATTATATTAGACTTTCATAATTTTAACATAATTACATTAGATTTTCTTACGCTATGTTTGGTTGGAAGATTTGAGAAAGAATTTGAAAACAGAAAAGGAAAAGATATTTCACCTAATTTTACATACTGTTTTCTTTTCTCTTTCCAAATCTCTTCCCAAATCCCTTAACTAAACATAGCGTTAAAATTTTAATTCACATAATATTTAGATCCATTGTTATTAATAATTTATTAATCATATAAATAAAAAAATAATATTATTTTTCTTTTACATTGATATTTATTTTTTTTCTTATTTATTCTTTTATTTTCATACTATTTATATTAGTTTTGGTTTTTTATTTATTATTTATTTATTTATTTTTGTTACAGAAAAATCCTTCCACTCTCCTGCAGGTCCGGGGTAGCGCCCCTTGTAGAGATCACCAGGTGTAGACACCCCATTTTGACCGGCCCTAAGACTTGGGCGCTTTCTTTTGATTACCCGATGATGACAATTAGAATGTGTTTCTCACAAAATTCTCAGTAAGAAAGATGGAATTTAAGTTTTAATCCCAACCTTCACCCATTTTTTGGCCAAACTATTTTAGACCTTAAAACCCTCTTTTCAAAATATGTTTTTTTTAAAAATGTTTCTACAATGTCCCAAAGCTCCTATTTCGATTAAAATGTTGCACTTTTCAGTAAACCGAGTAAGGACAAAGTGGAAATAAATGGAAGGGAGGTGAACTTTTTTTGAAAAATATTTTAAAACATCTTCTTTATAGGTTTGGAGTTAAAGGAAATAGGAGGGGAGGAAAGAAAACTGGTTTAGAAAAGAATGAGTATCAAATCATTAAGAAGGAAATGAGCAGCCTTCACTAAATTAGGCATTTCTCTTTGTACACTTGGAATTTAAATGTGAGGCCACCACCATTGGAAAGTAGACTTCTGGGGCTTCAATTTAGACCCAAGAACCACCTTAGACCAAGTCCAAATAAGGGAGATATGCCTATTTGAAGTTGAGATTCAAAGCAGATTTTGTTGACCCAGCCCGAGACAGCCTTTACTAAATTAGGTATATCTCTTTGTACACTTGGAATTTAAATGTGAGGCCACCACCATTGGAAAGTAGACTTCTGGGGCTTCAATTTGGACCCAAGAACACCTAAAACCAAGTCCATATGGAGGAGATATGCCCATTTGAAATTGGACTTAAAAGCAGATTTTGTTGACTCGGCCCAAAACAACAATAACCCATTTTTCTTGGTTTTGGTTCGGTTGGGACAACCCATTGATCCATTTTTCTGACCCAAATATGTTCCAATGCATGTATACTCATCCCCCATTACCTAGTGTTTGCTCCATTGAAGATAATGCTCCATTTTTGCTCCCATTAGCTCCATTAGTGTTCCATTAGCTCCATTACCTTCATTTATGCTCTATCTTGTCTTCCACCATATCCTCCACCATTTCTCCACTTGCTTAGCCTATAAGTGTACATCTAATTGTTTAAAGGAGGAAGACCACGAAATTGAAGAGAAATGAGTGAGAAAAGAGTGAAAAAAGAGAGAAAAAATGAGTTTTTGAGCCAAAAATATTTCTATCTTCCATATACACCCCATACCTTCCATAGCTACTGAAATTTCTCATTTCCATACACCAAAACCACTCTAAAAATTCTGATCTAGCCAAAGATCAATTGCCTTGATCATAAGGAAGAGTGTTTAGTGATTGAAAGTGAGAAAAACTAGAGAGTTAGCCACTTTTTATACCATAAACTCCATAATTTCGAATTGAGGATTTGAGAACACACTTCACTTGAGGGTGATCAATAGGAAGTTTGGAAATCAAGAAGTTCAATCTTTCTTTGGAAGGTGAATTTTTGGTCTTTCATTTTCTTATATTTTATATCTCATATTTATTTTCTTACTTCTTATTTCATAGTGTTTTGTTATAATCCAAGTAGTTTGTTTATCTCATATTTATTTTCTTACTTTATATTTCATAGTGTGTTGTTATAATCCTAGTGGTTTGTTTAGCTTATAATTATTTATTTATTATTTTTATTCGCATGTTTTAATTTCATATTAGTTTTGTTGTAATCTTGCATGTTCTACCTCATATTTATTCTTTTTCTTGTATTAGTCTCACATTAGTTTTGTTGTAATCTTGTATGTTCTATCTTATATTTGTTTTATTGTTTTAGGTTTATGTTGTAAGTTTACACTTTTTATTTTATTTTATATTTGTTTTCGTGTTTTTAATCTAACCGGTAGTGGTTAGTTGAGCCACCTACATATTTTTTGTTTGTGCCTTTTCTTGGTTTCGCAACAAGACAGGTTTTGCTTGGCCTAGTTGGCCGGCCGGCCTATTTGGCCGGTCGGTTAGCTTCTTCCAGACAAGATGGCGTAATCTCCCAATGTTGACCAATTTCCAGTGGCGGTTCCAAAGAACATGAAGTTTTTATTTTATTTTATTTTAATTTTGAGTGTATTGTGAGGTTTTTATTTTGTTGTAATATTCCCTTCTCTCTCTCTTATTTATTCAAAGCGTTGTAATAACTCCCCGCCCCACTTCTTTCTATCCCATTCTTTTACTTGCTTTCCTTATTTGTACGTAAACATCATATTTATTTTTCATCATATTCATGCTTTGCATCCATGTTTCATGCATCTTGATTCGGCGAAGTTTGCATTTGTGGATTTAATCAATTCCTATGTGATTATGTGCGCTACCTCATGTTCTTGAGATGATTCACATGTCATATCTTATAAGCCGAATCTTTAGTTGCATCTCATGAGTGAATTGCATTAGGATTTTGTATATAAGATCATGCATGTTTTACTAACTTTGTTTTGTAGCTTGTTCGCGGGTCGTCAAACATGTGAGTTTTTATGCTTTAGCATATCATTTGTGTGTGTTTTTCTTACTATGTGTTAGTATTCTACCATGAGGCTACTTGCTTACTTGATAAACTGTATGAATGCCTGTGGATGAAGGCTTGTTATTTGAATTGGAATAATTCAATAAATGTATGTTTTAAGCCCACTTTGCAGTGGCAAATTCACAAACTTTAAGCCCACTTTGTCAAGTGGCAAATTCAAACCCTTTTCGACAAACATACATGAAATTGAATTGTTCCAATTTGAGCAAACTAGTCTATACTTGTATGCTTCACATAGTAAATTTTAGGATTTATTAACTAATCAGAACATGAACATATAAAGAAAAAAAAGTCATATCATGGTTTAGTAGAGGCCGATCTTTTGATCGGGTGAGTGGGGGTGCTCATTATTGACCTTCCCCTCTCATACCTAAGGTTCCGAGCCAAGCATCCTTGGTTACGACGAACAGTGGCCTTGGCACCGAGTCATGGGTTTCCTAATTTCCCAAAATATTAGGTGGCGACTTTGAGTTCTGATGACGCAGTCCATTTTTGACAAAATTGCAAATAAAATGGATTTTCAATAAAAGTTGCCAAAATCTGGACTCTCATCTACGTTTCACATTGCACTCGTGAAACATTGAGATCAAAGAGATATCGGGAGTCCGAACTGTTTAACGCGCGCGGGTACCCTCCCGGGCATGTTACAGTTTCTGGCGACTCTGCTGGGGATTTATGAAACCTTGACTCGAACTCCATGATATGACTTTTATTTTCAATTATATGTTTATTGCATTGCATGCATTGGTGCACTTAAGGTCCTTGTGTTGCCCAAATGCTGGTGGGAGCACAGGCAAGCTTTTTGTGACACTACACCTATTTTTACGATACTTTAGAGGCCTTGTGTTATAACCTTTTGAGATCTGTCAAAAAGGTAGCTCTGCTATCTAGCTTTGCTATCTAAGGTTCTCAGACTCCGAAGAGAGGCTATTTGACTCTTCTGATTTCCTGGGATCTTTATTGGTTATGACCCAAAGGACTCTTTGGTAACGTCACCTTGACTTCAACCCTTAGAGTAGAGCCAACTTTGTACATATAGTGAGCTATAGTACCTTTCAACTTAGGACAGGATGCTCTCCTATTTCTAGGATGTGTGATACCACTTGTCTGAATAGTGAAACCCTAGATCATTCCAAGCTAGGACAGGATAACCCTACCCTCCATAGGGGTGTTTGTTCTCTTTCCTGCTATGTGTTATGTGCAATGTGTTGGATCTATACAGGGATTCTCAAATTCGAATGAGTGGTTTAGGTTGTTCAGTTTAGCACCATTATTTCAAAAACAAAAAAATAATAATAACAAAAACATAAAATCACAAAAAAAAAATTTTAAAATAAAAAAAAAATGCCGATACCCCACAAAGTCGACCATTGTAAATAACTAGAACTTGTAGGGTATCCGACCATCTCTGTGATTGGGGAGTGACCACCTGTTGATTGAGCGGGCTTTATTTTGAATGTTATGGCTGGCGCACACTTTGACTAGCAAAATTGAGAATGGTTTTATTCTGAGTTCTGAATTGAGTATTGAGTCTAAGTTTGACTCCACCAAGTTTGTAGAATTAGAGTCAGGCTCGAGTCAGCCTAAGTCTGTTGATTTCGATAGTGCTAACCTAGACATTTCTGTCCTGTCTAGGTCCTCTTTGTCATTTTCTTTTGAGTATGTTGTCAAAAGTCTGTTGTCATTGCTGAGTCATAGTCTCTTTTCAATAAACAGAAAAAACAAAAAAAAAAAAAAATGCCATAGAGTCTGCCTACTTTTCTGTGCCTTTAAATCATTGTATTGACCAAAGTTTTTCAAAACTTTTTCCAAAACTCTGATAAAAACGAAGAGGAAGAATTTCCTCCGGATTTTCAAATTTTGATCAACTGAGAGGAAGAGAGGTGTGCTAAGCCTTTGATGAATAAAATCATTTTTGTTAATGTGGGTACTGAGAAGGATCCTGGCTTGGTCCAAATTGGTTCTATCTTATCTTCGTAAAAGTACGAGTGATTAGTCGCTTTGTGAAAAGATTTCAAAAACTGTTTTTGCGTGGTCCTACGAAGACATGCCTGGAATTAGTTATACAGCATAGGATCCCTCTTGACTCGTGGTCCGACCTCCTTAGCTCCTTAGCTTTCAAACCTGGATTCGAAGTATTCAATGATCATTCAAAGTGTAAGGCTTGCATAGCCGAATTGGAAATAGCCCTTGAATTAGGGGCCATGATGTGATTCAAATGGAGGCAGCCCTTCAACTAGGGGCAATAAGGTCGAATATGATTTAGATTGAAAAGAGCCCTTGAACTAGGGGCAATGATGTGATCCAGATTGGAAACAGACCTTGAACTCAGGGCAGAGAATGTGATTTCGATTTGAATCAGCCCTTGAACTAGGGGCAAAAGTGTGAGGCTTGAATAGCTGAAATTGAGGTAGCCCTTGAATTAGGGGCAATAAAGTATCACCCTTGAGAGGCTCGCTGGGCCGAAAACCCGGAAGGGCGACCCAGGCAAAAGTTAGAGCACAAAAAAATAAAAAATAAGAAAAAAAAAAAATGAAAAGCTCGCAAGGTTGAAAACCCAAAAGGGCGGCTTTGGCAAAAGTTAGAGCATAAAAGGAGAGTGTCAATACCCGAGTGAACCTTAGCCAAAACTATGTAGAGCCTGTGATTCAGATTGGAAACAACCCTTGGACTAGGGGCAAGAAGGTCAGATGTGATTTAGATTTGAAGCAGTCCTTGAACTAGGGGCAAGAAGGTCAGATGTGATTTAGATTTGAAGCAGTCCTTGAACTAGGGGCAAAAAGTTGGATGTGATCAAAGAGTTAAAACTGAACCATTTCCCAATGAAGACCGCCCAGAAAGGCAAAACCCAGAATCTGAGAGAATGAATTTCATTATTGAAGGACAGTCGAGTTGCTATCCACTACACTAGGGGCAACACTAGGGGCAAATTCGGACCCAATTAGCCTAGTCCCTACATCATCATATCTACTGGTCAAGTGTAGTAGTTGTTCTCATAGTTGGCTTAGAGATTCCCCAATCAACATGGACAAGTTAAAATGAAAGTAACCCTTGAGAGGCTCGCTGGGTTGAAAACTCAGAAAACCCAGGCAAAAGTTAGAGCAGAAAAACAAAAAAAATAGAAACTCAAAAGAAAAAAAAAAGAAAATGAAATGAACAAAAATGAAAATCAAAATAAAAAGAAAAAAAAAAAGAAAAATGAAAAGCTCGCAAGGTTGAAAACCCGAAAGGGCGGCTTTGGCAAAAATTAGAGCACAAAAGGAGAATGTCAATACCCGAGTGACCCTCAGCCCGAACTACGATGGCCTGATTCCTATCTTTGGGATACGTAGGTAGCTTCATCTTGAAGTTCGGCCCTAATAATTTTTCAACTTATTCATTTCGTCCATGTTTGATTGGTGTATCTATAGTCGACTTGGTTGTCCTACCCGTGTTTGATTGGTGTATTTTCATTCTGCTCAGTTCAATTGGTTCGAGTCAACTTGGTTCGGTTCAGTTCGGTTCGGTTCGGTTTGACGGTTCGGTTCGGTCCAGTTTTGCTCGACTTCATTCGGTTCGGATTGACTTGGTTCAAAGCGGCTCGGTTCGGTTATCCCCTTTGATTATCTGGTTTGGGACTATGCACCTCAATGATTGATTCCATGTTAGTTGAGTAGTGACCATTTGCAAAAATAGGTTTTGATTAATTTGAATGAAGCTGACTAATTTTTCTCGAAAATTGTTCCATTTTTGCAAAACTTGGACCATTCTTTGGATTTGAAAAGGGAAAATTTTCAGTGCCCACAGTTTAGCTTACGTGATTTCAAAACAGAAAATGGAATAAGTATTCTAATCTAACTCTCATGTTGATCAAAACATGTTTACGAAAAAAATCAAGAGACAAAAAAAGGGTCAAGGCAATGAACTAGGGGACATAGTCAAGTTAGAGATTCTGTCTTCTCCACCGCTCGAGTCAACTATTCAGTATATATAAGTGTGTATTCATACCAGTCAGTGTATATAAGTGTGTATTCATACCAGTCAGTATATTTATACCAGTCGGTGTATTTATACTAGTCAGTGTATATAAGTGTGTTTGGATCGTTTTGCTTCATTCTTCTTTCGTTAAGTCATTTTTTACTCAAGTCAGTATAGAATCAATGTTCAATTCATAGTTCAAAATTCAATCACTCTCAAATTCAATCAAACAAATTGTTTTCAAGTTCAAAGTGATATGCCAGTCACGTCATTGATGAGCAAAAAAAAGAAACTGATTTTATTGCAGTCAGGGGAGGATATCCCCGATCACAGAGACAAAAAAAAAAAAAAAAACAAAAAAAAACAAAAAAAAAAAAAAAAACAAAAAAAAATCATTCAATTACACCATTGTCTTTTTCTCTAGTTAAAACCTTCCCTCTCTCCGTATGAAATACGTTGAGATACGCCTGTTGGTTACACCACTATTCCTCCTCTCGCGTACTGCGCGTTTGGATCTCAAATACTCCTCTCGCGTGAGACGCGTTTGGATCTCAAATACTCCTCTCGCGTACCGCGCGTTTGGATCTCAAATACTCCTCTAGCGTATCCGCGCGTTTGGATCTCAAATACTCCTCTCGCGTACCACGCGTTTGGATTTCAAATACTCCTCTCGCGTATCTGCGCGTTTGGATCTCAAATACTCCTCTCGCGTATCTGCGCGTTTGGATCTCAAATACTCCTCTCGCGTGAGACGCGTTTGGATCTCAAATACTCCTCTCGCGTGAGACGCGTTTGGATCTCAAATACTCCTCTCGCGTGAGACGCGTTTGGATCTCAAATACTCCTCTCGCGTATCTGCGCGTTTGGATCTCAAATACTCCTCTCGCGTACCGCGCGTTTGGATCTCAAATACTCCTCTTGCGTGAGACGCGTTTGGATCTCAAATACTCCTCTCGCGTACTGCGCGTTAGGATCTCAAATACTCCTCTCGCGTATTCGCGCGTTGGGATCTCAAATACTCCTCTCGCGTACCGCGCGTTTGGATCTCAAATACTCCTCTCGCGTGAGACGCGTTTGGATCTCAAATACTCCTCTCGCGTGAGACGCGTTTGGATCTCAAATACTCCTCTCGCGTACCACGCGTTTGGATCTCAAGTTCACTTTCACTCCTCTCGCGTGAGACGCGTTTGGATCTCAAGTTCACTTTCCTCCTCTCGCGTGAGACGCGTTTGGATCTCAAGTTCACTTTCCTCCTCTCGCGTGAGACGCGTTTGGATCTCAAGTTCACTTTCCTCCTCTCGCGTGAGACGCGTTTGGATCTCAAGTTCACTTTCCTCCTCTCGCGTGAGACGCGTTTGGATCTCAAGTTCACTTCCCTCCTCTCGCGTGAGACGCGTTTGGATCTCAAGTTCACTTTCCTCCTCTCGTGTGAGACGCGTTTGGATCTCAAGTTCACTTTCCTCCTCTCGCGTGAAACGCGTTTGGATCTCAAGTTCACTACCCTCCTCTCGCGTGAAACGCGTTTGGATCTCAAGTTCACTTTCCTCCTCTCGCGTGAAACGCGTTTGGATCTCAAGTTCACTTTCCTCCTCTCGCGTGAGACGCGTTTGGATCTCAAGTTCACTTTCCTCCTCTCGCGTGAGACGCGTTTGGATCTCAAGTTCACTTTCCTCCTCTCGCGTGAGACGCGTTTGGATCTAAAGTTCACTTTCCTCCTCTCGCGTGAGACGCGTTTGGATCTAAAGTTCACTACACTCCTCTCGCGTGAGACGCGTTTGGATCTCAAGTTCACTACACTCCTCTCGCGTGAGACGCGTTTGGATCTCAAGTTCACTACACTCCTCTGGCGTGAGACGCGTTTGGATCTCAAGTTCACTTTCCTCCTCTCGCGTGAGACGCGTTTGGATCTCAAGTTCACTTTCCTCCTCTCGCGTGAGACGCGTTTGGATCTCAAGTTCACTTTCCTCCTCTCGCGTGAGACGCGTTTGGATCTCAAGTTCACTTTCCTCCTCTCGCGTGAGACGCGTTTGGATCTCAAGTTCACTTTCCTCCTCTCGCGTGAGACGCGTTTGGATCTCAAGTTCACTACACTCCTCTCGCGTGAGACGCGTTTGGATCTCAAGTTCACTTTCCTCCTCTCGCGTGAGACGCGTTTGGATCTCAAGTTCACTACACTCCTCTCGCGTGAGACGCGTTTGGATCTCAAGTTCACTTTCCTCCTCTCGCGTGAGACGCGTTTGGATCTCAAGTTCACTACACTCCTCTCGCGTGAGACGCGTTTGGATCTCAAGTTCACTTTCCTCCTCTCGCGTGAGACGCGTTTGGATCTCAAGTTCACTTTCCTCCTCTCGCGTGAGACGCGTTTGGATCTCAAGTTCACTTTCCTCCTCTCGCGTGAGACGCGTTTGGATCTCAAGTTCACTTTCCTCCTCTCGCGTGAGACGCGTTTGGATCTCAAGTTCACTTTCCTCCTCTCGCGTGAGACGCGTTTGGATCTCAAGTTCACTTTCCTTTTCTCGCGTGAGACGCGTTTGGATCTCAAATACTCCTCTCGCGTGAGACGCGTTTGGATCTCAAGTTCGCTACCCTCCTCTCGCGTGAGACGCGTTTGGATCTCAAGTTCACTTTCCTCCTCTCGCGTGAAACGCGTTTGGATCTCAAGTTCACTTTCCTCCTCTCGCGTGAGACGCGTTTGGATTTCAAGTTCACTTTCCTCCTCTCGCGTGAGACGCGTTTGGATCTCAAGTTCACTTTCCTCCTCTCGCGTGAAACGCGTTTGGATCTCAAGTTCACTTTCCTCCTCTCGCGTGAGACGCGTTTGGATCTCAAGTTCACTTTCCTCCTCTCGCGTGAAACGCGTTTGGATCTCAAGTTCACCTTCCTCCTCTCGCGTGAGACGCGTTTGGATCTCAAGTTCACTTTCCTCCTATCGCGTGAAACGCGTTCGGATCTCAAGTTCACTTTCCTCCTATCGCGTGAAACGCGTTTGGATCTCAAGTTCACTTTCTTCCTCTCGCGTGAGACGCGTTTGGATCTCAAGTTCACCTTCCTCCTCTCGCGTGAGACGCGTTTGGATCTCAAGTTCACTTTCCTCCTCTCGCGTGAGACGCGTTTGGATCTCAAGTTTGGTCTAGGAGACCTTAAATCCTCTAAAGGTGCAATTCCTTTGGTGTTTGTCGTGCCCGAACGACTTTGAGTGGTCTGGTATAGTCACCTGCCTGTGATTGCAATGAGTTCCTAGGAGACCAACTGCGACGGTGGAAACTAGAGTTCGAATGGCCGAGACCTAGAACGCAAAAGGTTCAGGATTTCCGAGACTAAAGTCTGGTTTAAATACCCAGAGGTGCATCCAGGGGTGCATTCTCGGCTTGAAATCTGTATGGCAGCCCCATAGGTTGAGGTAGCTTGTATGCGCCTCAACTCTGGAAACTGAACCAACCTAGTCTGTCACCCCGTTGGAGAATAGGGAAAGTTGTAAAAATGATCAGAAAAGCGGCATCCGTGGCCACCCAAATCGGTTAAAAACAGCAGGTGCGCCTGTCTGTTTACACCACCCCTTCTCCTCTCGCGTGAGATGCGTTAGGATGTTGATTCACTCGGTTAAAAACAGCAGGTGCGCCTGTCTGTTTACACCACCCCTTCTCCTCTCGCGTGGGACGCGTTAGGTTGTTGATTCACTCGATTAAAAACAGCAGGTGCGCCTGTCTGTTTACACCACCCATTCTCCTCTCGCGTGAGACGCGTTAGGATGTTGATTTCTCTTGGTTGAGGTCTTCCCTCTCTTGCATAATCATGAATTTTCAAACAAACTGGCTTCGCGAAGCGTGTAAGTCCAACTTTCAAACTGCATTTTGAGCATATTATTTGCATTCTGCCCCTGAACTACGCTGGTTTGATTCCTTGCAAAGGGATACGTAGGCAACCTTCGGGTTCAACCACTTGCATTATATCTGGTTTGTACATACATTGCATTTTGTGTGATTGCCCAAGTCTTACGGCCTTGTCAAAAGGGTCGTCTTCTGGCTTTGACATTCACTCACGTCATTTCATGACTTCGAGCTCTGTCAAAGAGGGGCAACTGTAGACACCCCATTTTGACCGGCCCTAAGACTTGGGCGCTTTCTTTTGATTACCCGATGATGACAATTAGAATGTGTTTCTCACAAAATTCTCAGTAAGAAAGATGGAATTTAAGTTTTAATCCCAACCTTCACCCATTTTTTGGCCAAACTATTTTAGACCTTAAAACCCTCTTTTCAAAATATGTTTTTTTTAAAAATGTTTCTACAATGTCCCGAAGCTCCTATTTCGATTAAAATGTTGCACTTTTCAGTAAACCGAGTAAGGACAAAGTGGAAATAAATGGAAGGGAGGTGAACTTTTTTTGAAAAATATTTTAAAACATCTTCTTTATAGGTTTGGAGTTAAAGGAAATAGGAGGGGATGAAAGAAAACTGGTTTAGAAAAAGAATGAGTATCAAATCATTAAGAAGGAAATGAGCAGCCTTCACTAAATTAGGCATTTCTCTTTGTACACTTGGAATTTAAATGTGAGGCCACCACCATTGGAAAGTAGACTTCTGGGGCTTCAATTTAGACCCAAGAACCACCTTAGCCCAAGTCCAAATAAGGGAGATATGCCTATTTGAAGTTGAGATTCAAAGCAGATTTTGTTGATCCAGCCCGAGACAGCCTTTACTAAATTAGGTATATCTCTTTGTACACTTGGAATTTAAATATGAGGCCACCACCATTGGAAAGTAGACTTCTGGGGCTTCAATTTGGACCCAAGAACCACCTAAAACCAAGTCCATATGGAGGAGATATGCCCATTTGAAATTGGACTTAAAAGCAGATTTTGTTGACTCGGCCCAAAACAACAATAACCCATTTTTCTTGGTTTTGGTTCGGTTGGGACAACCCATTGATCCATTTTTCTGACCCAAATATGTTCCAATGCATGTATACTCATCCCCCATTACCTAGTGTTTGCTCCATTGAAGATAATGCTCCATTTTTGCTCCCATTAGCTCCATTAGTGTTCCATTAGCTCCATTACCTTCATTTATGCTCTATCTTGTCTTCCACCATATCCTCCACCATTTCTCCACTTGCTTAGCCTATAAGTATACATCTAATTGTTTAAAGGAGGAAGACCACGAAATTGAAGAGAAATGAGTGAGAAAAGAGTGAAAAAAGAGAGAAAAAATGAGTTTTTGAGCCAAAAATATTTCTATCTTCCATATACACCCCATACCTTCCATAGCTACTGAAATTCCTCATTTCCATACACCAAAACCACTCTAAAAATTCTGATATAGCCAAAGATCAATTGCCTTGATCATAAGGAAGAGTGTTTAGTGATTGAAAGTGAGAAAAACTAGAGAGTTAGCCACTTTTTATACCATAAACTCCATAATTTCGAATTGAGGATTTGAGAACACACTTCACTGAGGGTGATCAATAGGAAGTTTGGAAATCAAGAAGTTCAATCTTTCTTTGGAAGGTGAATTTTTGGTCTTTCATTTTCTTATATTTTATATCTCATATTTATTTTCTTACTTCTTATTTCATAGTGTTTTGTTATAATCCAAGTAGTTTGTTTATCTCATATTTATTTTCTTACTTTATATTTCATAGTGTGTTGTTATAATCCTAGTGGTTTGTTTAGCTTATAATTATTTATTTATTTATTTTTATTCGCATGTTTTAATTTCATATTAGTTTTGTTGTAATCTTGCATGTTCTACCTCATATTTATTCTTTTTCTTGTATTAGTCTCACATTAGTTTTGTTGTAATCTTGTATGTTCTATCTTATATTTGTTTTATTGTTTTAGGTTTATGTTGTAACTTTACACTTTTTATTTTATTTTATATTTGTTTTCGTGTTTTTAATCTAACCGGTAGTGGTTAGTTGAGCCACCTACATTTTTTGTTTGTGCCTTTTCTTGGTTTCGCAACAAGACAGGTTTTGCTTGGCCTAGTTGGCCGGCCGGCCTATTTGGCCGGTCGGTTAGCTTCTTCCAGACAAGATGGCGTAATCTCCCAATGTTGACCAATTTCCAGTGGCGGTTCCAAAGAACATGAAGTTTTTATTTTATTTTATTTTAATTTTGAGTGTATTGTGAGGTTTTTATTTTGTTGTAATATTCCCTTCTCTCTCTCTTATTTATTCAAAGCGTTGTAATAACTCCCCGCCCCACTTCTTTCTATCCCATTCTTTTACTTGCTTTCCTTATTTGTACATAAACATCATATTTATTTTTCATCATATTCATGCTTTGCATCCATGTTTCATGCATCTTGATTCGGCGAAGTTTGCATTTGTGGATTTAATCAATTCCTATGTGATTATGTGCGCTACCTCATGTTCTTGAGATGATTCACATGTCATATCTTATAAGCCGAATCTTTAGTTGCATCTCATGAGTGAATTGCATTAGGATTTTGTATATAAGATCATGCATGTTTTACTAACTTTGTTTTGTAGCTTGTTCGCGGGTCGTCAAACATGTGAGTTTTTATGCTTTAGCATATCATTTGTGTGTGTTTTTCTTACTATGTGTTAGTATTCTACCATGAGGCTACTTGCTTACTTGATAAACTGTATGAATGCCTGTGGATGAAGGCTTGTTGTTTGAATTGGAATAATTCAATAAATGTATGTTTTAAGCCCACTTTGTAGTGGCAAATTCACAAACTTTAAGCCCACTTTGTCAAGTGGCAAATTCAAACCCTTTTCGACAAACATACATGAAATTGAATTGTTCCAATTTGAGCAAACTAGTCTATACTTGTATGCTTCACATAGTAAATTTTAGGATTTATTAACTAATCAGAACATGAACATATAAAGAAAATAAAAGTCATATCATGGTTTAGTAGAGGCCGATCTTTTGATCGGGTGAGTGGGGGTGCTCATTATTGACCTTCCCCTCTCATACCTAAGGTTCCGAGCCAAGCATCCTTGGTTACGACGAACAGTGGCCTTGGCACCGAGTCATGGGTTTCCTAATTTCCCCAAATATTAGGTGGCGACTCTGAGTTCTGATGACGCAGTCCATTTTTGACAAAATTGCAAATAAAATGGATTTTCAATAAAAGTTGCCAAAATCTGGACTCTCATCTACGTTTCACATTGCACTCGTGAAACATTGAGATCAAAGAGATATCGGGAGTCCGAACTGTTTAACGCGCGCGGGTACCCTCCCGGGCATGTTACACCAGGGTGTCTTGTTGTCCGTTCCGAGTAAGGAGACCATAACCTGGGAACTTGTCCCGACGTCCCAAGACAAGCTCCGCTTAAGTTAGGACTCGCGTAGTCGGGGAGTATTGGGCCCACACCAAGTGCTGTGGTAGCAATATCTTGAGGCTAACCTCCTAGGAGACTATAATCTGGGAACTTGTCCCGACCTCCCAAGACAAGCTCCGCTTAAATTAGAACTCGTGTAGTCGGGGAGTATTGGGTCCACACCAAGTGTTGTGGTAGCAACATCTTGAGACTAACCTCTTAACCAACTGCACTATGCCTAGAAGATTGACCCAAAAAGTTTCAAACTTGAAACCTAGAGTGTTAACCCTCAAACCTTTACCAAACACCCTTGGATTGTTCTTTTAATTTTACTAAAGGGATTGGTGTAATAAGTTTGAAAAGTGAAATTATCACCATCACTAACCATCATAATGATTATAATGTTTTTCAATTTTTAATATAAAATATGATTTTAAATATACAAATAAATAAACAAGACTTGAGAGTGTTTGTTAGGATAAAGTGGATAAAGGGAATTGCAATGTTATGGATTCTTTGTCTGGACATAAATAGTCTTTGAATTAGTTGACTGAAAATGATATGTATTTGATTATTAATTTTATGTTTATTTTTCTAACTAAATGATGGACTAATAAATCTATAGAGTCCAATCTCATACCTTAATCCCACGAAACAAACGCCTCCAAAATTAATAAAAATTTTCAACTTGCTCCAAAAATCATAAAATAAATGTGCAAGTTCCTAAATATATGTCTAACATATATATGAAATAATTTTTTAAAATTCAATTCTATTGGTTAGATAAAAATAAATAAATAAATAAATAAAAAGTTTCCATATAGTGAAAGTTTTTTTGTAACACCTCGGGTCACCAACCGACCCAATTACTCGTATCCATTGTACATTCGGGCATGAACCATTCATCTCATTGAGTAGTTAAACTTGTTTATATCGTCATCTTATATAATTGATGTTAGTTTAGCTTATTTCACACTTTTGATTTAGAATTGGAGTTGATTGTGTTTGTATTGAGTGAGAGAGTTGATTGATCGGTTGCATTGAGGAGTGATCGATTGTTATACTTGGATTTTGTCTAGTATAAAAAGCAAAATGCAGCGATTGATGAGGGATCGATTGCATATCAACAGTGAGCGAGCGATCACCAGTCCGACATAACCTTTTCTCTCTCCTTTTCCTCATTCTCCTCTCTTTCCTCTTTCCTGTCTTCTCTCTATAATTCTTACCAATTAACATTTAACACACAAACACCTTAGATTGGGTGCCTTAGATTGGAAAGTTTAAGTAGAGTACGACAAGGGCTTCACTTTGATCCAAACCGATTCTCGTTTTGTCAAGTTTTTATTTTCTTCTTTCTCCTCTTCTCTCTTTGAGATAGTTATTTATTTATTTGTTGTGTGAGAGCGCACGCACTTAATATGGATTTTTATGAATATATGTTGTAATTTTGATATACTCCTTTGGGAGATTGATAGGGAAAATTGTGAAATTGCATATTAGATGCTACGATTTGGAAATGATTGGGTGTTTTCTTATAATTTCATTATCAAACCTACTTTCTATATATCAAAGAGCATGCGGGTGTTTTAATTTGAGAAAGACCAAATTTCTTAAAGTCCTAAATTATGAAATTGCATAAGTTATTGAAATTGTTGTGTCTACTTGATATTGAGGATGAATGTATCTAAATTATGAAATTATTGCATATTGTAGAGGTGGATTGTTGGCCATTAATGGAGAATGATGTTATTGTAGAAACTATCATCATAGGTTGAATTAAAACCCATTTGATATATATTGATTCATTGATCATATTTTGACTAAAATTTATGAATTTCACGAGTTGTTTCAAGAATTGAAAAACTGTTGTTTTAAATTGAATACTAGTTTTTGAATTCATGAAATGAAAACCCGTTGATGAATGGAGGGATTTTAAAAATATTTCGGATGGAAATGCTTATGGTAAATCCAAGTAATGTATAGAAATATGCACTTAATGTAGGTATCAATTTCTTTTGGCTAATGACCGGTAAAGTGAGTGTTTTGGTGGTGTTTAGTGATGGCTGTGTGTGTCAATTTCCGACCACACTGCCAATCAAGCACTCAGCTAGAGAACACTGGCAGAATAGATTAAGCCCAAACAACCTGTCACAGAAAGAAGAGATTCCGCGGTGGTTCGTTCACTCGGGGGCACTCTGACGATCAAATCAGTAAAATATCTCTAAAAGATAACCAATAATGCTTAACTCACTTAGACAGAGGATAAAAGACATACCTTAGACCCATGAGGGTACCTCTCTTTTATAGCCAACACAAACCTAGTCCCAATAGAAGCCTAGCTTCAATTGACTTTTAGGATTACTGCTAATCTTTGACTCTCAGTAGGATTAGGATAAACTCTCTAAGAGTCTTACTTTTATCCAAACTGAAGTCTTCTCCCAATCTAGGACTCTTGTCCCTTATCCGCTTATCTCGGATTCCTCGCAGATAACCTCGGCCTAGCCGAGATCATCCCGGCATCATGACCAAGACACGTGATACCTCGGCTGACACTTCGGTTGTACCTCGGCCACGTGTTGTCATTCAAAAATTATGTCCCCACAACTGTTGTTTTAAATTGAATACTAGTTTTTGAATTCATGAAATGAAAACCCATTGATGAACAGAGGGATTTTAAAAATATTTCGGATGGAAATGCTTATGGTAAATCCAAGTAATGTATAGAAAAATGCACTTAATGTAGGTATCAATTTCTTTTTGGCTAATGACCGGTAAAGTGAGAGTGTTTTGGTGGTGCTTAGTGATGGCCATGGATAAATGTATCTTGAGAGGATTTGCCATATGAAAATGCAATGAATTATGAAATGGAATTTGTTATGAAATATTTGGATAAATTATGAAGGTTGGAAAATAAATATTTTCATAGATTAAAAACCGTTTCGAGCATCGTATATATATATGCATAGTATCATGATCATGTGCATGTGTACATGTATATTGATAGATAGAAAGATTATTCTACTGCACTATATGTTTATCCTACATGATTGAAATCTTTTTGAGGTATTGACGATCTACAACGATAGTGAGTGGTTGGACTTGTGCAACGGCCACATAGAGCTCTCTTAAATTTTTGGCTAGGGGCCATCCTTTGTTATGCAGGCTAAATGCGTTTATATTTTGTAAGGATTATTCTTTGTAATTGATGTAAACTTAAGGGTATTTCTTTTATCATTGGATGTTTTATTTTACATCATGTAATGTATATTCAGTCCACCGTTAAATATATGTTGTATGAAATGGATTAACTGCATGTACTAGATGATATTCATATATATATATATATACACGAGAGAGGACTTTTAATTATTGGGATTCAAGTTTTGAGAATTAGGGGCGTGACAATTTTATTGTGAAACCAAATTTGAAAAAGTTCTTTTGTGGGAATGAAATGGGATATCCAAATTTGAAAAATAATGTTATAACTAAAGAAGAAAATGATGTAACTAAAGAAGAAAATTAGTTATAATGAGAGTGTTAATAATAGAATTCTCCTACATATATACACACTCCATCCATTCAATGAATGATGAAGACATATGATTTTGTTTGATGTCCAAAGATCGCTACAAGAAGATCGAGGACACAATGGCGAGAGACGAGAACCACAACAACAATGACGATAATGGAGGACAATGATCACATTGGAAGTCAGCATCATCACTGCACCTCTCTTCCCTTTCCTATCGTTACAAGTCAGTGGAGGCCTATGCAGTAAGAGTGAGTTCAAGTTTTAATTTTGTGTCCTTGTTGTAGAATAAATTTATGTTAAATGATTTTATACATTAAAAATATTGGATTATCACCTTAGAAAATTATATTGAGAATTTTTTGGCCAAATTTCAATTTTTTTGAGGATACCACTAGCTGCTGCAACACTTTCAATAACACTTACTATTTTGTTATGGTTTTTTGTGGTGTTATCTCACAAAATTTCATTAAAGAGCTCTAATTTACCTATGGTTTAATTACATTTTTCTTTTTGTAAAATGTCATTAGTGTAGGATTTTCTACATTTTTCATAAAATTCTAAGGACATCAGATGAGGTTTGCTCAAAATTAATTCAAGAGCCATAATATTTTTATTTTGAATTAAAACATAATTATAAACAGTTGATTTTGGATTTAAATTTGACTAAACAATCATAAACTATTAATTTTGGATTTAGATTGATTTTGTAACCTCATTCATTGAATGGAAATCTCTATTCCAATCACGTAATAAAGAAAAAAAAGATGTAAATCACAGAAGAAATTTTAATGCAAGCAGTGGCGGAGAGACGTTGGGGCCAGGGGAGTCACGTGCCCCCTGACTTTTGAATTATTATTTTTTATTTTATTTTATTTTATTTTATGTGGGGTCTGGCTTTCACACATAGTGGCCCTCCTAATACACAGCCCTCCCAATTGGATCTCAAACCCACTGACACACATACCACACGAACCCACTTTATTTATTTATTTATTTTTGGAATCCTAATCCCAACTAAATACTGACACACAACTTTTTTGGGGGGTGATTACACAACTCCAATTACAGCAAGGCTAAAACTCTAAAACCCTAGAAGTGTATGAAATTCTTTATTTTTTTTATTTATTCATCGTACTTGTTAAGTATCTTTGTATTTTCTTTATCTTATTTATCTCCCTTTGTTGTTTTGCAATTTACCGACTCGCGATTCACCAAATTAGGATCACATAATACAGATTTGGGACCATACTACAACCTTGGTATCTTCTCTTCATTGTTTACAGATAACTTTATTTATTTATATTTTACTTTTAAATAAAAATTATGAGTATTAATTTATAGTTATTTGTTAAGTTTTGATTTGTAAAAATTTTTGATTTGCTATTATTTATGTTAAAATAAGAGATTTTGATATGCTAAAATTATGAATCTTAATTGGTGGTGATTTATATTAAAATTAGGGATTTTGGTTTGTTGTTATTTGTGCTAAAATTAGGGATTTGATTTGTGCTAAAATTAAAAATATTAATTGGCAGTGATTAATATTTAAATTAGGGATTTTGATTTGTTATAATTTGTACTAAAATTAGAAATTTTGATTTGTTGTGATTTGTGCTAGTTTAAATTTTTTTGATTTGTATTAAAATTGGAGATTTTGATTTGTGAGGGTTTGTGATTTTGATTATGAATTTTGATTTTGATTTTGATTTTTAGTTTTTTCAAACAGTCATGCAGAAATATTTTAAAAGAAAATCAAAGTTGGAATCATCTCTTCCTCAAGAAGAAGATGATAATTATTCTTCCGTAAAACAAAGTCGCATAGAAATTAACTTAGTAGACCTTCCTGCAGATCCAGGACTACGGCATCAGATTATGGACTATAATGCTAATGATCGAGACCAAATTCGTAGCGCATATCTACAAAAAGGTCCTTGTCAACCTCGTGATCATAATTTTTCACAAAAATCATTTGGACAAAAATTTCGGCAATTTAATCAGGCTTGGTTTAGTGAATTTCCTAATTGGTTGGAGTATAGCGTAGTAAAAGATGTAGCATTTTGCTTATGTTGTTATCTTTTCAAACCCGATATTGGAGATCAAGTTGGTGGTAATTCTTTTGTTGGTAAGGGTTTATGAAATTGGAAGAAAAAAGAAAAAATTCAAACTCATGTTGGAGGTCCCAATAGTGCTTATAATCAATAGGTGCCCTCCCTATATTAAATTCCTGGCTCCGCCACTGAATGCAAGGGTGATATCACGTAATTGGTATTACCATCTAATAATTTCTCACCATTTATCCTCTAATATATATGTGGCACATGAAAAGTGAAAGTTGACCCTCCACATGTGGGGTTTATTGTGTGTTAGTAACATTATATCATTAGTATTAGGGCTAGGCATAGGGTTATCTGACTCGTCCAAACCGCCTTACCCGATCCGACCGGCACACGTATGGGCGGTTTCGCAAACACATTAGGGTCGGGTGCGGTTTGAATTTTAGCTGATTTTCAGGTTGCGGGTTTGAACAGCACCCGCCCAACTCGCCCACATTAACCTTATTTTTATTTTTATTTATTGTTATATTTTTAATTTCAAATCTGGGTCGTTCATCTTCACTTCATCTATAAGGAGAAACATTGGGTCAGAAAATTGAGTCATATTTGATTGAATGGAACATTGGTAGCATATTCACCTTAACCGTTGATAATGTTAGTTCTAATAATCTTACCATTCAATATTTGAAAACAATAACCAAATATTGGAAGGGGACTATTTTGCAACATGAGTTTATTCATATGCGTTGTTATGCACATATTTTTAATCTCGTTGGGAGTGATGGGTTGAAAGAAATGGACGATTCTATTGCCAACATTAGACTTGTGGTGAGATATGTGAGGTCTTCTCCTCATAGGCATGATGTTTTTAAGAAGTGTGTGGCCATACTCAAACTTGATTCAAAAGCTCTTGTATGCCTAGATGTACTAACTAGGTGGAACTCTACCTATTTGATGTTAGAGGTTGTCGAAAGTATGAGAAGGCTTTTAATCGATTGAAGTTTGTGGATTCCAACTTTAAACCTTATTTCAAGGATGTTGATGGTGGCATAAGGAGAAGTCTGAATGAGTTGGATTGAAAAAATGTAGAATTTTTTTGAGGTTTCTAAAATTATTTTATTTTGCAACTAAGAAATTTTCGGGGTCTCTCTTTGTTATTGTAACGCCCCGAAATAATTCGACATGAACTACCCATAAATAGTCAACATTTTCCCAACAACAACAATAATCTGCCCATCTTTACATAAATGCCAATGAGTCTTTACAAAGGTTTTACATGCGGGTATATATTCATCAATACAAACATATGAATCTATAGCATGTAAAGCATCCATTCTCAAAACAATACAATGCCCTTAAGGGCTTACATTTTTCCAAGGCATAAGCCTGGTTACACAAAAGATGGTTTCTGCAACCCATACACCTTAGCCCTTGGCTCAAAAAGAATTACACAAAAACAAAAGAGTCATGTACTCTTCTCAAAACATCCACGCCCTCAATTCGGCGAGTTCACCACACCTTTACCTGCACCAAATCTCATAGGGGTGAGCACAAAGCCCAGTAGAGAATTCTTGCAAAGTATATACAGTTATGCATACTCTTTAAAACAATACAATTGTTAATGCCATGCCATGCATCTTCATAAGAAATTCCATTTCATGCACCCTTAAAAGTTTCTATCTTTCCAACAATTATTTACAATCTCAACATTTTTACCAAAATTCTAATCATCAATCAATAGGGGCGGTAAATACGATACTGGTAATCCCTAGGCTAGCGTTTGCAAGTAGACTCTACGAGTACTACCAAACCGTCATTTTTACCGGTATTAACCGGAAGGCTCGACACCTATCCGCGCAATTTTCTAGTCTTTCACCAAGGACACTCAGGCCAACTTATCAAATTCAACTACACCCCCTATTCGGTCTTACCACGTATTTACCCCATTCAGTAATTCTCATTGACAATAAGATCTTTCTCAAAATAAATGTCTTTCCAAACATGACAAGGTGCACAATAAAAATAATGAATTGAAATAAGATGCAATAATTACTAGTCTCAAGATATCTCTACAACAATATCAATCAATCATTTCTCATTTCTTCCCTTCAAGTCATTTCACAAAATACCTATGTGTTCACAATTCCTCACATCAACAATTTACAACATTTTTAATAACCTTGCACTAATATCATCTCACCCATCATCATAATACAAAATAGTAAAGAGTTTCATAATTATTCCATGTATTTTCGAAATTCCCCTATTTCTAGGGCTTTTATCAAAATCTAATATTTACCCACTTCAAGGTGAAAACCAATCCAAATCACATCTTATGAGTCAAATGAAAAGAAAACCCCTTAGAAAGAACAAAGGATTTGAGATTTTAGAAACCCAATTTGAAAACCCCCTTTCTCTTTCATCATTTAGTGCAAAATTTCAAACTACACAACTACCTCATAACAACTTAAAGTCAACATTTAGTAGCAAAACATATATATATAACTCTAGAACTCCTTACCTCAAAGTAGAAGCCCAAGGAGAAGGGTTAGACAAATGTGAAGCTTCCAAAAATGGCAAAACCCACTTCTTCGTGGATGGAAATGAAGATCTTGAAAAGCTTAATCTTTTTATCTAAAGGAGAGAGGTTAGAAGATCACTAGATCTAGGTCAAATATAGAGAGAGAGGGTATTTCTAGAGAGAGAAGCTCTCAACTTAGGGTTTGGATGAAAAAGAGATGAAAAAGTTATGTAAAAAGTCACTTTTACGATCTGATATACGCGAAGTCCGCTTGAGCGGAGAGTTTCACGCTCGAGCGTAAGACACAACAACAACAACCCGCTCGAGCGCAAAGAGTACCGCTCGAGCGTGGATTTCACCCGTCCAGTATAACACAGATTGCAGACAGCCGCTCGAGCGCCAGAAATACCGCTCGAGCTCAGACACGCTTGAGCGTGAAAAACACTCTTGCAGCACTTTTGCAGAGACACTTGATATTGAAAGGTTGCAAACTTGGCTCGAGCGTAAGAAGTCCCGCTTGAGCGGAAGACCGAAATTTTGGGCAACAAGATTTTAGACTGAAAGGCAACCAACCTGTTCTAACACGCTCAAGTCTTTCCAAAACTCAAATTCAAGAGGTGTAAGGAAGAAAGACATAATCGGCAACATCAAACAACAAGATTCAGATCCAGAATACCATGACAGTCGGGTAAAGACCCGGGGTCGCTATAGTTACTTCCAATGCTTTTTACAAAGAAATGTTTATTATTGAAAGCAAAATTAACCAATTAATTTTGGAGGAGGATGATACTTTGAGCACAATGGCAAAGACTATGAAACAAAAGTTTAGCAAGTATTGAGGGGATGGAAGTAAGATCAATTTGTTTTATATGTTGCGGTTGTTCTTGATCCTACCAAAAAAATGACATACTTGGAGTTTTGTTTTTCAAATTTATTTCTTGGAGATAATAAGAAGGTGGAAGATATGGTGGACAACGTTAAGAGTTGTTTGAGTCGTTTGTATAGCCTTGATGTCACACTTTATCCTTCAAATGAGAAACTTCCAAGTGTGAGTGAAGTTTTGAATATGGTGGAAGATGATGATGATGATGATCCCTATTCTTTGGTTGACTCCCAATTTAATTCCTATTTGGAGGGGCAATGCACTAGTGGATTCAAGTCGGAATTGGAACAATATTTATCAAAGGTTGAACATTTTGCAAAGAATCAAACATTTGAGGTTTTGAATTATTAGAAGGTGTATGTAACTAAATATAGAGTGTTATCACAACTTGCAAGGGATGTGTTGGCCATGCCTATTTCTACCGTTGCATCGGAGTCGGCTTTTGGTACCAAGGGGGAGGGGGGGCGTATTCTTAACCCATTTCGTAGTTTACTCTCGCCTTCTATGGTTGAATTTCTTGTATGTACTCAAATTGGTTTCGAAGCAAACTTCCAATTTCTTTTCAAAAGGTGATGGATGATGTAGAGGAATTTGAGCAATATGACTCCGGTAATATGGGAATTTATTTATCTTCATTTTTATTTGTATTGTTCATTTTCTAATGTAAGTTTTATTAATCTTCTCTTGTTGACTCCTAATTAGGTACTTTGGAGTCAAGCTCATCTTCAAGTTCAACCTATAATGTTGATGCTATAATTGAACTCTAATATCCATTTGCTCATTGGTAATTTGTTCATATACTCAACACATTTTCTTACTATATTGAGATGCAATATATAGACATTTGTTTATCTTTTCATTACTTTATTCTTTTACACTTTTTTTGTCAAAGGAATTATGAAGATTGAAAATTAAAGTTTATATTTTTCAGTTTATTTTTGTGCAGGGTTCATCCACCAAATGCATGGACTTGGAATTTTTGGAAGTTGGATTAGATGTGATTCATGATGAAGTTTGATATCTGTTGGCTACATATTTTGTATAAGCCAATTACAATTCGACGCGTGGTAGAATAAGGGTAATACAGGAAGACTATTCAAGTTTTCGATCCTGAACGTACATGTGGCAGTTAGTATTGGTTGCTACGAGATCTGAGTAGCAGTGGATCAACAAAGAGATGCAAGGTGATGTGGCTTCAACGGTTACTCACATTTAAATTCAAATTTATGAGGGAAGTCTAACTGCAAGTGATGGCATAGTGGAGCTAATTACAAGGTAACATGATCAGCGATCATGGAGGAGCAGTTCGACGATTGGAAATACAGTTCGATGGTCATCCTTGAGAAGTATAAATAGCAGAGAAGGCCCCAGAAAAAAGCCCCAGACTCAGATCAAAAAAACTAGTCTTATTCTACTTTGTTTCCTTTCTAGTTTTTTCTTTCCAGTTTTACATTTACAGTTTTGCATTTCCAGTTCTTTACATTGCTGTACTTTAAAATTCCTGTATTGTACGTCGTTCATAGGAGTAGTTTCAAGTAGATTTGCTGTAAACCTTTACGAGGCTAAGTTTGGATCATTGTAAGTTTTTTCATTTTAATGAAATGCTTCAACTGTTCTTCATTTAATTGTTATTTGCTTAATTCTCCTAAGTCAAAGCCACCAGTAAAAGTCCTCTTCATTGAGACTGAAAGAACTAAAACACAATTGTCTAATAATTGGTTGGCAAATAATTTTCTGTAAGGACTGATTGATCCTTGCTGGTACGCTCGTAATTACAAAAATAACCTTCGAAAGCCAAAAAGCCAACATATATTTTTGGCACGCCCAATAGGACAAATTGAAATGGCTAGACGTAGAAGACAAGGAGAAAATGAACGCTTAGAAGAAGGTGTAGAAGGAGAGGTAGAGATACCTAATCCAGAGGATAATGTAATAACACGTCCTGTGGAAACTCCCATTTTATCAAAACCTATGGTCGAACAAACCAGCACTTCGGAACAAGTACCACATGTTCATAATATTGGACAAGACCAAGGAATTGGACCATCCATTGTTCCATTTACTCAGCCAACAAATCTATGGGGTGGCCTAGTAGATGCTATGGGACAACAATTAATGAACACGATGGAAATGTGAGCAACGTCCTTTTTGGATCGAATGAATAACCACCAACCAACAAACGCAAGACACATGGAGGAAGTTTTAAATGTCCCTCAGCAAAGATTGGCTAGAGATAAACAGTCTATGCAAGTTAATGGGCATTCTAATGGTCAAACTAGTAATCAAAACTATGAAAGACCATCATCCCAGTCTTGGTACGAACCTACTTCGAGGCCTATAGCAGGTCAAAATGCCTCAGTACTTAACAGTGAAGCATGCAAATTGGTGGATCTGGCCCAGTACAAGAAAATGGCATAAGAATGGCTCCAAATCCCATGTTCGAAGCCATACCTAGTACGAGGGGGTTCACGAATCCCTTATTCGAATTTATACCCGGGGGGTTGGAAGGTTTTCTTACAAATGGAAGAGGCACAACACCAGTTCTAGCACCTTTCGCAGGTTCTTTCGCAGGACAGGCTCAAAGGGGTTACCTACACCCCCAACAGCAACCTGCACCACAGGGACAACCAGTCCCAAATATACCACCTTATGGACCAAGAGGACCACATGCACAAGTTTGCCAGCCAAATCTTGTGTTTGCCCCCCAGTAGTGGTTCAACAGGCACAAAATATGGTCTCTAGAGACCAAATTGCTGATATTGTTAGAGAGATTTGTAGACCGATGGCTCGAGGGGTCCAGACTCCTATGTACAGGAAACCATACCCAGAATGGGTAGACAGGGTACATGAATACCCAAGAAGTTTCAGGATACCAGATTTTGCCCTTTTTTATGGGAATGGAAACCAATCAACAGTAGAGCATATTGCTAGGTTTGCTGCTCAATGCGGTGAATTTACTAATAATGACTATATGAAGTTAAGATTATTCCCAAATTCCCTAACTGGGGGAGCATTTGTATGGTATATTAACCTTACACCTGGCTCTATCTAGACTTGGCAACAAATGGAAGAGGCATTTCATGCCCAATTCTTCCAATCGGAGCCAGAGGTTTCCATGGCAGACTTGGTAAGATTGATTCAAAGGCCTGATGAGAAGGCTACTCAGTTTATTGCCAGATTTAAAAGGGCTCGAAATAAATATAGAGTCATCCTACCAGAGCCAGAATTCGTGAGATTGGCTCAAAATGGCTTGGAGTTTAGGCTTCGAAAGAAGTTTGACTCAACTGAGTTCAGAGACTTAGTGGAACTGACTTATAAGGTGTCTAGGTATGAAGCATTATTAGAGGAGGAACAAGATCGAAATAATGCATCGTACAAGACATATTATAGAGATCCTAATTATGAGATCGATGCAGCAGAGATTGTAGGAAAAGAACCTATGATCTGTGAAGCATTAATTCATAAGGATACAACAATTGACCAGCAGTTTAAAAAGAAAGACCTCCATAGGAAGTACTCTTTCGATTTAACTAAGGCAGATGACATTTTTGATCATTTGCTTGCGGCCAACTTCCTTAAGTTACCAAAAGGAGTCAAAATTCCATCTCCAGATGAACTTAAAGGAAAAGTATATTGTAAGTGGCATAATTCTTGGTCTCACTCGACTAAGAACTGTATTGTTTTTCGAGACAGGATCCAAGAACAAATTCGGAAAGGAAGTTTGAAATTCCCAGCCAAAGCAGAAAAGGCCATGGGGATCGACAGTAATCCATTTCCAGAAATTGGAGAGGTGGCAGCCAATGTCATAATGCCAGACTTTCGCAGCTTGTCCTTGAAAGAATTGGGAGAAGTCAATGTGCAGATGCATGTTGCCAACCAGACAACTATCAAGAAGGACACTGGAAATCTACTAGCTATTGGACAAGGTTTCTCACACCAGAGGGAAGACTCTAATGAAGAAGCACTGGATGACGATTCTTTAGAAGCAACTGTAATGCAAAGGATGTGTCCCAGGTGCAGACTGAGCTACAAATGGTTGAAAGGACTTCCAATTGATGGGAAACAATATTATAAGGATGTGCAGAGGCGTCCTAAACCAACCAATGCTTACAATAAAAGGCCATATCCATCCGGTGTTAGGTAGCAGCCATTGATGGTTGAACCAGCAGCCGATAGAATGCGTTCCAAAGGCAAGAGGCCTTTATATGAGTCCAGGCCACCTAATTATTACAGAATGGAGAGCAGTCATTTTGAGAGGAGACTAGAGAGAGGTTCAGTTTATGGGATCAAAGCCAGAGATTGGCCCTCTAGACCAGCCTTACGCAGGACAGAAAGTGGACACCTTCATCGAAGGCCTGAGTTAAGCCAAAAAAGTGAAGTCAAGGCCAAGCAGTGACCTTAGTGACCTCAGTGACCTTCACAGCCAGCTTCGAAGGTGACTTCGAAGGAAGAAAGAAGCAGTTCAACAGCTGGGTCAGTAAGTTCATGGGTACCTGGGGTCCCAGATTGGTTTGTGATGCAGAACAAACCTAGGGAAGTGTTCACCCAAAGAGATGTAATTGGAAACCAAGGTAGGATGGTCAAATCTCGTTTGGTGGCTCCAAACAATTGGGTATTGCTTAAACACCAAAAAACAAAGGAACCAGATATGGTCCCCGTAATTTCTAGATTACAAAGGAGGAAAATTCAGCGTAGGTAAACTCAGTACCAGCAAGACCTGAAGGGAAGTGGAGAAAGCTCTTCATTGGTCCAGACAGAATGAAAGAAGAATCCAAAGTCAGACCATTCTCCAAGACCAACTCTATAAAGCAAAATGGGTTGTAGCAGAGAACAGTTGGCCAAAGTTCACTCTGAACTAAAAGCCAGAGAGAAGTCCAGTTTAGCAGGATTGGAGAAGGCGTTGATGGAGAGTGATAGCGAGGCAGAGAAAGAAGTTGGCTTAGGCCAAAAGAAAGAAATGGTTGAAGAAGAAATGTTCGAAGCCTTCATGGCTGAACAAACATTTTTGGTTGAAAAGCCAGTCAGAAAAGACCATTCGAAGGAGCTTGTAGTAAGGAAGTGCCAGAATGCAGTATGGAGGATGCTTCTGAAGTAACTGAACAAGGTGGCCAAGAGGAGAAACAAGCACAGCCAGCCATCCAATTTGGCTCAGTGTCAGTGAATATGGTACACATACTACCGCATGAATTCCAAGCTGGAGATGAGAACCAAGAGGGGCAAGAAATTGACCCAATTCCAGTCTCTAGTGAAGACTCACAAGTGAGTATGGTGCAAGATGATTCCGGAATGGCTACCCCAATGGAAATTGAATATGAGAGTGAAGAAGAGGTGAGCATTAACCTCTCATATCCTTTTGAGTATCCCTCGAACTCTATGACACAACATGTCAAGCCTTTGTATATCAAGGCCTTCTTCGATGGGATACAATTGAACCGAGTCTTGATAGATAATGGGGCAGCGGTGAACTTACTATCGAAATCTTCCTTGAAGAAACTAGGGAAAAGGAACCCTAGGTTAATCCCAACCAGCACAACCATTGCTGGTTTCGCTGGAGACAAACAGATGGCTTAGGGAATTCTGCTCATCAACCTGAGTGTGGGAACCAGGGACTGCATGACAGCATTTTTCGTTATCGATAGCAATGCTAAGTACAATGCCTTACTTGGTAGGGATTGGATTCACACTAACAAGTGTGTGCCTTTCTCTTTGCATCAGAAAATAATGATGGCCTTAGGCAATGGAGAGACAGAGGAAATTGATGCAGATCCTCAACCCTTCATAGCCTGTGCAGACTTCGCAGAGGCCAAATTGTATATTAAGGGAGTGACACCACTCAGTATACTGAGGAAACCTGATGGCTTAGCCGAAGTGACGGTTGATGAGGAAGTGACACACCTGAAGCACTTAGTCTAGGAGAGTGCTGATGAAGAGGTTGTCATTAAGGATAACAATGATGCCTGGTTGTAGGCAAAGAAATGAAGTCCAAGAAGCCATGTCTTTGGCTCTAATTAAGTTCTCAATATTGGATGTAAAATCAATAGTCCAGAGAGTGCAAGAGCAAGAGAAAGAAGCCATGATAATTGGCTGCAAGCAATAGCAATAACAGGCCAGAGTTTTGGTCCTTGATAAATGCTGTGCATTGGACATTGAAACAAAAGTCTAGGAGATACAGGAAGAAGAAGCCTTGTGGACAGACTTTGTCTATGAGGAGGAGGGTAAAGATATTGAATTCAAGAATCCGGGAGCAGAACAAAGCAAGAAGATTGTTTCAAAGGCAGAAGGAATCGAAGAAGAAGCTTCAGTAAGTTCTCAAACACAAGATCCCTTAGAAGAAGTAAATTTAGGGGAAGGTTCTATACAACAGTCCACCTATATAAGTGCTTGTTTGAATGCTCTGGACAGGGACCAGTTGTTGGTTGTTCTGAAGAAATATAAAGATTGTTTTGCATGGTCTTGTAATGAACTACCAGGATTGGATAGGTCATTAGTGGAACATAGGCTCCCTATGAGGCCTAATTTCAAGCCATACAAGCAAAAGCCAAGAAGAATGAGTCCAGAAGTGATTCAGAAAGTTAAGGAAGAAATTCTTAGACTACTCAAGGCAGGCTTTATTAGGACAGCCATGTATGTTGAATGGCTATCCAATATTGTGCCTGTAGTTAAGAAGAATGGTAAAATGAGGGTATGCATTGATTTTATAAACTTAAATCTAGCTACTCCAAAAGATGAGTATCCTATGCCTATAGTAGATTTGTTGGTAGACAGTTCAGCAGGGCATCAAATTTTGTCAATGATGGATGGGCACTCTGGTTATAACCAAATTTGCATTGCAGTGGAGGATGTCCACAAGACAGCATTCAGATATCTTGGGAATATTCGCACCTTCAAATGGGTTAAAATGCCATTTGGCCTGAAGAATGCCGGGGCTACATATCAGAGGGCTATGAACACTATCTTTCATGACCTCATTGGAGGATATTTAGAGTGTTATATTGATGACATTGTAGTTAAATCCCAATCCATGGAGGAGTATCTGTTTCACTTAGAAGCAGCCTTTGAAAGAATGAGGAATACAGATTGACCAGAATAAAGCCAAAGCCATCATTGAAGCCAGACCTCCATCAAGTACGAAAGAATTACAAAAGTTCCTTGGACAGGTTAATTTTCTTCGAAGATTCATTTCTAACACTGCAGGGAAAACTAAAGTATTTTCTTCCTTATTAAGGCTAAAAAATGAAGAGGAATTTGTGTGGACAGCAGAGTATCAAATTGTTTTCGAAGGTATCAAAGCCTACTTGGCCAACCCTCCAGTGCTGATGCCACTAAAGGGTGATAAGCCCTTGAAGTTGTACATAGCTGCAGCAGAAGATTCATTGGGAGCTTTCTTAGCCCAAGACAATGAAGAAGGCAAGGAGCAAGCTGTTTATTACCTTAGCAGGTTTTTAAATTCTTGTGAATGTAAATACTCAGCTGTGGAAAAGCTGTGCCTTGCATTGTATTTTGCTGCAATGAAATTAAGATACTATCTTTTGCCTACAACTATCTTGGTAATTGCAACCACAGATTTGGTTAAATATATGTTATCTAGACCTATGTTGAGGGGAAGAATTGGCAAATGGGTATTAGCCTTATCAGAATTTCATTTAGAATATGTTCCCAAAAGGCAGTAAAAGGACAAGTTTTAGCTAATTTTTTGGCAGACCATCCATCTCAAACAGAAAGCCAAGAGATAATGGGACTTGGTATGGCTAGTGTTGAGCCATGGCAAATGTGGTTCGATGGATCAAAAGCCAATGGCCTAACTGGAATTGGTATAGTGATTAAGTCACCACAAGGAGTAGAAACCACACATGGTTTCAGAGTGGATGAAATTACTTGTTCTAATAATCAAGCTGAATATGAAGCCTTAATAGTGGGATTGGAAATTCTTATTGGATTACAAGTTCATGCAGTTGACATATTTGGAGATTCTCAATTGGTAGTTAACCAAGTGAAAGGGATTTTCAAATGTCAAAGTATAAGCATGTTGCCATACTATGTTGTTGCATTACATCTGCTTTCTCAATTTCAAATAGCAAATGTAACTCATGTCCCAAGATTCTTGAATAATAGAGCTAATGATGTGTCTCAGAAAGCTTCGAATTTCAAGAGAAGGGATAATACTCAAAAGGACATAAGCCAAACAACATACCAGAAATCTATACCACCCTTAAATAAAATGAATGTGGTCCTGGAAGTCAATCATAATGACTTACAAGAACAAGATTGGAGGCATCCAATAATGCAGTACTTGGCTGACCCATCTTCGAAGGCCAATAGAAAAATTAAATTGCAATCTATGCAATACATCATATACGGTAATGCTCTCTACAAAAGGGGGGGGGGGAGATGGTTTATTACTGGAATGTTTAGGCCCAAAAGAAGCATTAACAGCTATGGCCGAGGTTTATGAAGGCATCTGTGGTGCTCATCAGCCTGGGGTGAAAATGAGATGGTTGCTTCGAAGGCTTTTCTACTATTGGCCAACTATCCTTAAGGACTGCATAGAATATGCAAAAGTTTGCCAGGTATGTCAAAAGCATGGCATAATAAGACATGTGCCCATAACTGACCTGCATGCAGTAGTGACGCCTTGGCCATTTAGAGGATGAGCCATGGATATGATGGGGAAAATTCACCCACCTTCTTCGAAGCATCATTGTTTCATCTTAGTGGCTACTGATTACTTCACTAAGTGGGTCGAAGCTAAGCCATACAAGGCTGTAGACCAGACTGAGGTCATTGGATTCATTAAGATTTAATCCATAGATTTGGTATCTGTAGACGTCCCCGAACGTCCCGGGAGAAATCCCCCGTTCTGTTCATTTGGGCTCACTACAGTTCAGACTCAATGTCACGGTCCTGTATCTAATCTCGCAGAGTGCAATGCAAGACCGATGAATCATCAAAGAGTCCAAATTCGACAAATCGTTTTGAAAAACTGATTTTTAGAAAGAAGTGCCAAACATGGACTGCTTTGCCAGATACAGAGTCGCCACATAAATATTTTATTTTGGGAGAATTTAGGAAACCCTGACTCGTGCCTAAGGCCACGTGTCCGTCATCACCAAAGTTGCCTCGGCTCGGGAACTTGGGTACAATTGGGGAAGGTTATTTCATGAGCACCCCTGCTCGCCCGATCAAAGATCGGCCACTACTAAACATGATATCGAGTTTTGAAAACATTATGTGCTCTTATTCCGGTTATTAACCTAGAATTACTATGTGCTGCACACAGCATACAAGTATAGACTGGGTCACCTGAATTGGAACAAAACATCTCATGTTCATTTTGAAAACGGTTTGCTACTCGCAAGTGGGCTAAAATGCAGGTTTTGCCACCCTCAGGTGGGCTTAAGATACAAGGTGATTTGCCACTCTCAACTGGGCTTAAAATTTGCAATCGATGAATTGTTCCAATCCAAACAACCCAACCTGCACCCACAAGCATTCAGGCAGGTATATCACATAAGCATATGGCCTCATGGTAAGCATGCTATCATGACAGTCACTCACACGCATGCAAGGATGCTAAAGCATAAACACTCACCGAGTACTCCGAGCCAAAGAAAGAAGCTAATTAGAAATCATGCATGAATCCTAACTATGTTGAGATGCCTAATGCAACACATGTAGGAATGCAACTAAGATAGGCTCGGCTATTCTACAATGGCATGTGAAATGCAACACTTAACATGTATTCAACTCGGAATTGAAATACAATGCAGTTAGTATGATGCGCCGAGCCCGGTGCATGCAAGACAAATGAATGGATGCAAACATGCGAGCATAAGTATACTAATTGAAACATGCCCTAAACTAACCATCATAAGTTAGTAAATAAAAGGGAGAAAGACGTGGGGTTGGAAGACATACATCACACACACGCACACGCACACGCACACTTATTACAACATTGCCCTCGCTCGGAGGGTCCGAATAAATAATATACAACCAACTAGCTAATCTAAGCTAATTAATTAATTATTACACAACCTTAATTAATTAACAAATTAACTAAGAAAGCAAAGTAAATTAATATGCAAGCTAAATGAATGGACTGCCTCGGCTCTGTTCCGAATGATGAAAGATGCATGCATGTTCGAGTCGCCTTGTCGGGAAATTCCTCGCGATGCCCCGATTTGCCTCTGTTTGCAATTGATCCCGGAATACTGTACAAAGTTCTAGAAGGCTGCTGACCAGTTTTTGCTGCCGGTTTCCGGTTTACTGCAACAGAGAGTAAGAAAGGGGCATAACAAAGTATTTTCAACATATGTGTGCACGACTACTCTCCCCGTCATTGCACAAGCTCTTAAGAGTGTAGTCCTCGATCCTCGTGCCACCAATCACGCATCTCGATGCATGATGGCTGAGGAGTCGAATTGCACGACTCGATGTAGAATGTATGCACATATAAACACAACAAGGCCTAAACTCTATCATGGGTAATTCGGAGTGTCGGCGACCTAGAATCGAGGCACGTTTCATCACTTGGAGTACGAAATGTTCCCCGTTTCCCGTGTTTGGACTAACCTTACTCCAAACACAATGCAACAAGATGGCATACACAATGCGACTAACATGCAACCCTAAATGCAATGCAACCTAATCATGCTAGCATGCGAGGGATGATATGCAAACATGCAACTAGCATACACAACGTTATGAACTACGAATGGCATACTCAATGCACGTGACATAATATGGCATACACAATACACATACGAAGACTATCATGCACAGATGAAGACTATCAATGAGATGATCAAGGCATACACAATGCAATGGCCAAACATGCAACAACATGAACTAAATGGCATACATAATGCAAGATGGACTTAAACCAATATGAGTGGACCTCAGGCACACTCAAATTAGTGGCCATACATGATGAAAATAGGCAAGAACACACATGCAAACATGTCCAATGCAAGGGACCGAACCTAAGGCATCAAATGTCATTCTAACAAAGCATGGCAAGGGATGACATATGGCATACAATCACACATTATTCAGCTCTAAAATGGCATAAAAGATGGTCCCGAAACATGCAAACACCTCACACAATGCATGCTAGATGGCCCGAATACCGAAACTAGTGAAGTGCGTTACACTAGAGGTATGCAAAGCAATGCACAAATGACTTAACCAGCCCCAAACAGTCCCTATGCAGACCCTAAATAGTGGGAAAATGGACTAAAATGATGGCTCGGAAAGCATGGAAGTGAAGCTCATGCAATGGTCCAAAAACGAGGCATACAAGCACAACTCTCAAACGCATTTAAAGAGTAGAAAACATGGGAATATGGCATACATATAAGCTCTAAAATATGATGCACAATGATGCCAAAACATGTCAAGGGCCCAAACAACGCATGCTAGTGGACCCGATATGCAAAGCTAGTAAGCTTGATTGAACTATGACCATATACAACAATGCATGCATGACCCAAAACACTTCAAATAGAGCTAAGGCAGCCTAAAATATGAATAAAATTAGTTTGGATCATGGCCAAAATATGCTAGGAAAGGGGGCCAAAACATCATGCAATACAAGCTAGTGAACCATGATTTACACTACAACCATATGAAGCACATGAGAGGCCACCAAACCAGCCAAAAAGAGAAACATGGCATACCAAAATATGACCAAAAACCCACTGAAACTCAGTCAACACATGCTAAAATGAGGTGTTCCTTTGAAAGGCCATGAAGAGGGTTATTCTACACATGCAAGATGGGCATCCAAAATGGCAAAATAGGCTCTGGACAGAGTCTATGCAGGTCCTAAAACCCACCAAAAAAGGCCTAAAATAAGGCTAGGAAGCATGCAAACAAAGGCTCCTTTGTAAGGGCAAATGTGCTAGTAAACAAGACAAGGGGTGAGAGGGTCACCCCTCTCTGATTTTGGTGCTCAAAACAACATGCTAGCCACTGAAAATCCACTGGATTTCAGTGGCTAAAAGGCCAAACAAAGCACAATACAAAGGCCTAGATGCATGGCTCAAAACAAGGTGAAAACAAGCATACAAGGGGGTAGATGACCCCCAACAAAAAAATAACCTAAACAAACATGTTAAGAAGCTCAAAATAAGACTTTTTTCAGTTTATGACAAAGCCCAAATATGCTTTCAAGTATGGAAAAAAGATGGAGCAAAATAAAGGTCAAAAGAGGAAATAGGGTGTTACCCTTGTAGCCAAGAACTCCAGCAGCTTCTAGACCAAAACAACAACTCCTTAGGACCTCTCAAGACCTCCAAGAAGCTCCAAGCAAAGGTGGAAGGGTTTGGCTAAGAGGTGGTAGGCAAAGGGCCAAGAACAAAGCTCTTTTGAGGCTTGGATGTAGAGATATAGAGGGAGAATGTATGGTGTATGCTCCAGCAATTCTTGAACCCTTGCAAAGGAAGGGGAGACCTCCCTTTATAGAGCCAAGGGTCCAAAGCTTCTTGGAGAAGCTTCAAACCAAGATTAAACATCCTCTATACACGTGTATGGAGGATGCAGCAAATGCCTCCCAGCTGGCACAGCTGGAGCCAACTCAAAGAGACAAGACAGAGGGTAGCTGGCCGACCCGTTCAAGTGGTCGGCCGACCACTTTACCTGGTCGGCCGACCAGGTCAAAAAGTCCAAGGTGGTTGGCCATCTCCTATGATGAAGCCCCAGAAGTTAGCTTTCCAATGGCGCCAGCCTTGCATTAAAATTCCAACTGTGCAAAAAGTTATGCCTGTTTTGGTGAAGCCGCGCAGATTCGGTCCAACTGGATTGATGCCCTACTTCAACTAACTATGTCTCCCCCATTCGGACTTGGCTTTAGGAGATTCTTGAGTGAAAAATGAAGCCTTGGAAGTAAGCTTTCCAATGGTGGTGGCCTCATAGCTAAAACCCAAGTATGCAAATGAATAGGCCTGATTCAGCGAAGACTGCTCGTCCCTCTCTTAGCGATTCATGTCCATTTCTCCCCCAACTGGGTTTCTTCCCTCTTCTCTTCTTTTCTTCAACTCCAAAGCCCTAAACAAGGTGTTTTGAAAGATTTTTCAGAGATTTTGTCTCTCTTTCGTTCATTTCCGCTTTGCCCTTACTCAGTTTACCGAAAAGTGCGACATTTAACAACATGCGAGCGTTGGAACATCGTAGGAACTTTATTTTCAAAACATTTTGAAAGAGAGGGTTTCAAGGTCTAAAATCTTTTGATCAAGATTGTTTTGGTCCACAAAGGGGTATGAAGTTGAGATTTGACTCCCCTCTTGCCGAAGAAATCGAACCTTTGCACTGCACAGCTTCCAACACTAAGTAAACCATCAGTAATGCCCAAGTCTTAAGGGCGGTCAAAAATGGGGTGTCTACAGTATCCCACAGACTATAACTATTGATAATGTGACTGTATTTGATGGGAAGATGGTAAAGTCTTTTGTGGCAGAGTTTGGAATTAGCCTTGTTAATTCCACTCCCTATTATGCACAAGTCAATGGTCAAGCTGAATCATCCAATAAGTCCTTGAAAAAAGGAATACAAAAGGTTGTGGAAGACAATCCTAGGAATTGGCATAACTTATTGTTGGATGTATTGTGGGCTTATAGAACTTCCCCAAGTTCAAGCACAGGAGTCACTCCTTATGTCTTAGTATATGGGCATGATGCAGTGTTACCTGTGGAAATTAATGTTAAGTCCTTGAGGGTAAGATGCCAAGACCAGTTAAATCCTGAGCAATATCATCAGAGTATGTGCTTGGAATTAGAAAACATAGATGAAGCTAGAATTCTGGCATTAAATAGCATTCTTTTCCAAAAGAAGAAAGCAGCCAAAAACTATAATAAAAAAGTCAAACACATTGGCTTTGATGAAGGTGATTTGGTATGGAAAAGCATACTCCCAATAGGGATTAAAAGCCATAAGTTTGGCAAATAGTCACCTAACTGGGAAGGACCATATCAAGTTCATAGAATCCTGTCTTTTGGAGCATACCATTTGAGAAATTTGAATGGATATGTACATCCCAAAAAGATTAATGGCATGTATTTGAAGCCTTATTTTCCAACTATGTGGGAAACACAAGGAATAAAATAAATGCCAAGTACAAGAACACAAAAATACTCAAATGATAAATAAGAATTTGTTTTTCATAAAGAGTTGAATACATTCTGTCATAAATTGGCCCAAAAGTCATTACAATGCCTCAGTTGTTCTTTTACAATGGATGCTCTATTATTAAAAGATAAAAACAACTGAATGGCTGTGGTCATTTCCTGCTTTCGGTCAGCCAGTCCTTGGTTGGTGATCTGCAGTTTGGTGTCAGTTCGGATTAAGGCCTGGTTCACTGTAGATAGCTCCTCTTCAAGTTGAGCTTTCTTCTCCAGTAGTTGAGTTCGAAAGTAGGAGACAGAAGAATGTTGTTCCTTTAGTTCTGATACTTCAGTATGCACTGTGGAAACAAAGCTCTGATCTCTAACCAATTTCTCCTTTACAGCCTTGGCAACATGGCAAATGTTGATATAGAAGTCAATAGTGGCTGCTGCCTGAGATAAATGACTTAAGACAGTCATGCCAGATTGCTCGACAATCTTGCAGCACTGAAGGAAGCCATTTCTGATTATAGGTCTCTCTAAAGCCTCGAAAGGAATCCTCGAAAAAGATGTCAACAGCTTCAGGCAGCTGTCTAAGTCCATCAGAGGTGAAGAAGGCTTGCTACTAGAGGGAGAGCTCTCAAGAATTTTTAGCAAGGAATCAGCTAGAACTAATGACTCAGTCTCATCATTAGCTATTGGAGAGGTAGAAGGTATGTCGAAGAGACTAGCTAGTCTTGCTTTAAAGATGTCTACCTTATCCATGGACATGAAGGGTGCAGAAAGAGCTTTGGTGGAAGACACAAAGGACTGCATAGGGATAGGAGAAATGGCTGGAGCATCTTCAGCAGTCTCCATTGTTCTAGCCACCAGTAGATCGAGGGAAGAGGGGCTGGAACCAGGCAAAGGCAATAGACCATGAGTTGGAGAACTGCCAGCACCCTCTATAGGGGAATCAGCTACCATCGAAGAGAAGGTAATAGCTGGAATTTCCTTAGGAGGAGAAGGAAGAGCAAGGCTCGAAAGAGAATTAAATTGAGATAGATCAAAGGACAAGTAAGGGAGGTATGGATTTAAGCCAAAAGAAGGAAGTGCAGGAATACTTGCCCTCAAGGAGGGCACAGAGGATGTAGGCCTAGGAAGTGAGAGTATTATTTGAATGGATCTCACATTTTGTAATTGATCAACTTCAACTGAAACTGGGGGAGTCCTTGTTGGAAGAATAGGCTCAGTAGTTGTTGCTGCAAAAGAAGAAGTACAAAGTAATGTCAAGTCTCAATACCAAAAATTTGACAAGGAAAAACAGTAGAGGGTTGAAAGAAGTTACTTGTTTCAAAAGTGATAGCAACAATAGGAGAGCTACGAAGGGAATAGTGCTCAGTAATATGTTGCCTTCCTGCAGTTTCCCTTTGGATTGCATCAGGAGCAACAATTTCATCTCTTAAGAATTGCTGCTGTCGTCTCTTCTCAGTTCTCTCAAAAACAATTATGGCCTTAGAATGTTCCTGTTCTACTGCCTTAGCAGCTGCTTCATGAATAGGGTCTTCGACCAAATCAGAAGGAAAGACAGTCGTCTTCCTTCTTTTTTTTTCTCTGTATTGGTCTTGCCTGTTCCTTCTCAATTTCTCTCTCTTCGATCTGGGATTCAGATTCCTCAAAAGTAAGTTCCTCTTCTACTACTCTGACAGCTGTCTTATGAGTAGGATTTTCGATTGAATCAGAAGGAGAGACAGTCATCTGTTTCCTCTTTTTTCTCTGTAATGGTACTTCCTATTTTTTCTCAATCTCTCCCTCTTCAATCTGAGATTCGGATTCCTCAGGAGTGAGTATTAGCTTCCTTTTCTTTTTCTGCTTTTGTTTGTCCTTGAGAGTAGCTAGAATTTCAGCCCTCTTAGGAGATTCTTATTGTGGAGACCCTGCACCAAGAGGTATGAATATAAAGGAAACAAACAAAAGAGTCTTAAAAAAAAAAAAAAAGGGAAACCCGAAAATACTTACCCCTTTTTGAAGCAACTCTGGTAACTCTAGCAGGAGAGGATGAGGCTACATGAGCAGTTTTGGTAGCTGTGGAAAGAGGGGGAATGTTCTCAACTGTTGTTGACTTAGCCTTCGAAGGCATTCCTAACCCTATCAGTAAATCATGAGGGTGTATGGATAGGCGCACTTCCATATTGGCTGTCCACCAGTTTTGAAATCTTTTCAGAGCCAGGCCAGAAGGAAGGAAGGGGACAAATTTGAACTCGCTCAATTCTTTCAACAGTTTAAATGTGGCAGCCTCTAGTTTTGATTTGGGTATTCTCAGGTCTTTGGCCGTAAGATGGACATTCGAGAGGCTGCAAAGTGGAACGGGAATCCTCTGACTAAACCCAAATTGTCTGGCAAACTGGGAAGGGCAGTATACCTCAGATATACATTTATAAGCTCGAGGGTTTAAAGTACCTATGAACAGCTCCCTCGGTAACAAAATAGAAGCCCACATATCTTTGTGGGGTGGGGTGGAACATTCATGGTTAACCAAGAATGCTTGCAGCCAAGCAGGTCCTGTGTTGGCATCAAAGGGGCAAAAGAAAGAGGCAGATGGAGAAATAGGAAGTTGATGAAAAAATGTGAGGTAATATGCAAAGGAAGCAGGATAAAGAACAATTCTAGCATACTTTTCCCCATAAGTGCTAGGATCCTGAACAAGGAATTTTAAGCATTTGGAATGCAAATCAGTGAAGTAGGCGAAGAGCCAGAGTTGGAGCACCCAAAGGGGACCTCCCTGGTTAATGTCAAGAGGTTTCTCACAAAATTGGGAGCAAGCTCTATAAATATGGCCTAAGAGATATGGGGCCAAAGCTATACGTTTTTTCAAAACAAGGGCCTTCGCAAGTGGGGCGAATTCAGGCATAATCCGTTAAGATGATGTACAAAAGACAAATTTACAAAACCAGTATAAAATGAAGAAAAAGAGTTCTCTATCTCTCACGGGGCCTATCTTTTTGTTTTCAGCCTTTACAAAATCACTATAGGAAGAATTTAGGGGTGGAAGAGAAAACTTAATAGAGAGGTCTGGGTAACTGGGAGTGAAAGGAGTACCAAGGGGTGAAAGCCCTAAAAGATGGCAGATATCAAGAATGGTGGGGGCCATCATGCTACACCGAAACTGAAAAAAATTGAAAGCCATATTCCAAAAGCAAAGAGCAGCGGGAATCAAAAAAGGGTCTTCAGGAATGATGAACCTGGAAAGACGGAGGGCATCGAGAATACAGAGCTCTTGCAGGTCATCTTCTCGCGCAGGTACAACTCTGTCATACCATTTTTCCCATTCAGCTCTCAATGTCGGCCAGCAACGATGACATCGGGTCACCCTCCAATTTCCCCAGTTGAGCCCTCCTTCGTAGAGAAGAAAGTGGTCCTCCAAGCGAGGGTATAAAGCTGGAAGTTGGGCAGGAGCTTCTCGAAAGATGAGACCCAAGATATATTCTTGTTTGTTGTTGTGGCGAGGAACAAAGAGGCGTCCATCTATGGCACTTAACCCATTGGCCGTTAACTTGACGATCTTGTCATCAATACATCTTTTCAAAGCTATGGTTGGGCTTATACGATCACCAGCAAACACTTTCAAAGAAGAAGAATCCATTGGTAGCAAACGACAAGGAAGAGGCAAGGAAGAGAGGGTTAACAGAGGAGAAGGGTTTGTGTTTTGAGCGAGCGAGTGATTTCAGAGCACGAAATAAAAGGGTTTTGAAAGCCTTTGTGTCTGGAAGATATATTGCGTAATTCGTTAAGTACTAAAAGTACAAATACGAAGAGCCTCCTTCAATATTGATACTTTTGGAGGGAAAAACACATCCCAGATGTTGAGGCCAGCTTCGAAGTATAGTATTTGGCTTCGAAACGAGATTTTGGCGCCAAAAGTCAAATAACAAACGGCTTCAAAACTGAGAAGCCGGCTTCAAAGTACATTTCATACCTATGGATGTAAGAATGCTCAAGTATTCGTTTACTTCAAAGGGATTAAAGACCTGTTTTAGGTTTCTCAATGAAAGTAATGTCCTTCGAAGCAAAACTTGAGATCCCTTAAGGATTGGAATTGGTGTTCGAAACATCAAAACCAATAGTTGGTTTATATATATTCAGAAAAGATTGTCTTTTCAGACTAAAACGGTGCAGCCCTCAAAAGGAGCTTCCATATTTTTGAAAGTATGGACTGTTGTTCAAAGCGAAATGGTCAATTTAAAACTGATTGATCATACTAAACCATGACCATATGTTGGTTGTGATTGAAACAAGTTTTAAGGCATAAGATTGCTAGATTCGAAGCACGAATTTTGAATGAAAATCAGCAGAAACTATCAACTGCATTCCATAAATTGGAAAAGTTCATGTTGGTTTTTGTTAGTGTTTCATTTAAAACAATTGAATCCAGATTCGAAGGATAAGATTGTGCAGTTCAAAGCCCTAAATTTGCTTTTAAAGACAAGTGGAGGCAAAACCAAACAATGCCACACAAATAGAGAAGTCTTAGTTGTATTAAAGCAGAAGCAAATTACATCGAATAGCCCTTTTTGGGTACAAATTCAAGTTCATAAAAGTAAGGGATGGAATAAATAACAAGATCATGAAATTTGGTCCAACTATGATCAATGAATTTCTGTTCTTTCTTTATTCTATCCTCTATTTCTTCTAAGATTGGCTGCATAAGTTGATGTGCTCTCACTTCATAAAAGAGCTCTTCAGCCTTTATTTCGAATGCTGTTTCTCTCAATCCTCGTTCCAACTCGTCCATATCCAAGTCATCCTTGTACGCAGAGTCCTTATTCTTGAAGTTATCGAATTCTTCAATGAAGTTCTCTGCTTCGTATTGGGCATGAACTCGAAGGGATGAGAGTTGGTCCAAAGATTGAGTGGTGGCCACAGAAGTTCGATGCCAGTGAAGAAGCAATGGGAGTTGGTCCAAAAACATGTGAAGCTCTGCTTGGTGATGTAACAACCCTCATACTGTTTACCGATTAATGACTGATTGATTACCGATTACTGCTAAACTGAGATTGAATATGAAAAGTAATTGACTGACTGAGATCTGAAATTGAATTGATTGCCTGTATCTGTTTGAATTGCATTTTATCTGTTTGACTGTTTAATTATCTGTTCAATTTGTTTTGTTTAAACTGATAATTGAAGGCCTTATCGGTGGCCGAACCCAAAATTGATTGATGATTTAGAACCATTAGAATTTATATGATTTTATGGTGTATTTAATTAAAATGTGATTTGGTACGATTAAATTAGATTAAAATAGGTTAAATTGCATTGTGCACTTATTTACATTATTGCCATTGTGAGTGGACCCTTTATTATAATATCCTTGAGCCTTATACACTCAAACAAAACAATCCTTCAGCCAAGTCCCTTGTTTTTGCCGTCCAAGATGGAGAGAGTGAGAGAAGTGAGTATTTCATCTTGAGTTCATAAGAATTGGGTTGGAAATTAAAGGAATTGGAGAGAGTGTTCCAAGATTGAGCTCCTAGACCTTTAATTCAAGACTTGAGGTAGAGCCTTACCTTCTTGAACTTGCATTTGACTTCATTCTTGCATGGTTCATGCTAGATTAAAGAGCTAAGGCATGTTTTAGTCTAATAATGTTGAATTAGAGCTCAATTGTTGCATGCATGTGCATATTGTCAAGTTTTGAGGTTGTAGATTCATCATTTCTCACATGCATGTTCATAAATTTGCAATGGTCCATGTTTTCAACTTGTTTTTGGAACAATTGGCTCACTAGAGCATCAAATTGAAGCTTTGAAATGATTTGAATTCATGCATGTTTGCATGTTCTTCATGTTCATGAAAATTGGATTTAAATTGGGTTTGAATTTGGATTTAATTGGCTCACCATTGGGCTTTAAATTCACAAATTGAGCTTTGAAACTTGTTGTATATTGAGTTTAGTTGTGTTTTCCAGAATTTGGGCCCAAGAGGTCGAGTTTTGAGCTAAGGAATGCTTGGTTTGAGCTTGGGAGGCAAATCTGGAAATTCCAGAATTTGGCTTCTACGCTCGAGCGAAGGATTCTACGCTCGAGTGACCACCATTTACTCTGAGCTACGCTCGAGCGACGGAATAGTGGCTCGAGCGTAAATTGCAAGCTCTCAGAATCTTGGTGCACGCAGGCGTACGCTCGAGCGAAGGGACCTTCGCTCTCGAGCGAAGAGCTGTGTCTCACGCTCGAGCGAGCATCGAGCGTAAAATTTGAGCATCCAGCACTTTTACTGTAGCACACAGTCCGCTCGAGCGACGGAATTCACGCTCGAGTGGAGCTCCTTGTCTGCATGTCCGCTCGAGCGAAGGAACCCTCGCTCGAGCAAGACCCCTGTTTTTAGCAAATTTTGTAAAGTGTTCAAAAGTGCATCTTTGCATCCTCTTTCCATCCTAGGCATTCCTAGGGCATATTTAAGGCATCTTAAAGAGGATATGGATGTAGAACACACCAAGGCAAATTTAGGGATTAAGTTATTATCTTTCCCCAACTGTGAAACTTAGTGTGTGTTCAATCTGTTAACTGTTTAGGGTTGGCTTTCCGAGGAGACGCTCTAGTTCACTGTAGCCCAGAACTCTGTGAGTAACAACTGTGTAAAGATATGTTCAAAATGATTATCTTCTGAATACTGAACTGAACTGTTTACTGAACTGATGTTGTTTACTGAATGAATGTATGTCCTATATTCTGAACTGTACTGTGGCATCCTTAGCACCTACTGTTTACTGTTACTGTTACAGAGATCTCCGTCGGTTCCCTCGTGGAACCACTACTGTTTACCGATTGATGGCCATCATTACTGTTCGGTCTTTAAGACCTACTGCTTACTGTACTGTTATGCTAATGGATGTACCACATATGACTGATTGACTGAAAGACTGAAATACTGATTTAATGAACTGTTTTCATTACTGTAAGGACATTCATTCTAAACCTCTTTACGCATTATGTTATTCACTGGGCTTTAGCTCACTGCTCATATATATATGTAGGTGTACAGGCACCGGATCAAAGCTAGAGGCGTCGGGGTAAACTCCAGTTTTGTCAAGCCAACCAATGTGCCTCACTGCGAGGTTCCGAACCTGCCAAGCTATGGCTTAGGGGTGTTTTTATTTCCCCGTCTGTCTCTGTACCATTTTGTAACACTATATAGACTGAACGTTTTGCACTGTACTGTTTATCGGGGATTAAGTCCCTGTTCTGACTGTTTGTATATGATATGCATACTGTTTTGTATCGTTCTGTATAAATGTATGAAAAAAATCTTTTGCCATACAGATTGTCACAGCTTATTGGGCATTGTTTATTTACTGTATTGGCTTCTGCCAAGCCCCTGTACTTTGTATTATTGTATTACTGTATAAGCAGGCCTTCGGTAACCTAGGGTTACTGGCCGGTTACGGTGCTAAACCCATAGGGGCGGGTTTGGGTCGTGACAGGCGAGGGGGTTGAGGACGTGACCCTGAGTCAGAATGTCACAAGCCCATCGAAGGTTCTTGAGAGGAACCTCATCCTCAAGAACATTGAAAGGCAAGTGAGAGAAGGCCGTGAGCATAAGTTGGGCTTTCTTTCGTTCAGCTGGAGTAGGGGAAGGTGGAGGCTTGTAAGGAGGAAAGACCTTATCCGCAGAGAAGGCAAGCCTCAGTCTTTCTGTCTAGCAAGGATTTGGTGTAGGAGGAGGTATGGAAGCTTCCACTTTAAGAGAAAGAGCAAGGGCATAAGGAACAAGGGCATTAATATAATCGAGCCAGTCAGAAGAGCAAAGCTTTGCCTTCTGAGCTAAGAACGATGGGTTGTACCCTTGTGCCTCTTCTGGGCGTCGGGCAGTGTGCATTATCCTTGTAGACATGGAGGATGTGTACCATGCCACAAGCAGGGTGTCCTCCAAACTGCGTCGCCGGTCGATAGGCACGTAAGGGTAAACCACCGAGCTTCATGCATAGGAAGGGAACTCTAAAGGGTTAGTAAACTCGACAAAGTGATGGTTGATTCGCTCCCTTAAATCACAAGCCTCAGGTTTTGACCAGCTTGTCCAATCAGAAGCCCCAGAGGAAGAAGAAGCTACAGCCTTATCCCATGCAGAGGGTTGTGAAGAAGAACTTCCCATATCCATATTTGCAACTTTCTGAATCAAAGGATTGAGAGCATTTTGTTCGTAGTCCAAGGGTGAGTCAGAAGAAGAACTTCCCATGTTCATATTTGTAAGATTCTGAATCAAAGGATTAAGGGCAATGTGTTCGTAGTCCAATGGTTGATAATTTGCAAAGGCATCCATGACCTGAATATAGAAAGGTGGGTAAAGGTGGCTAATTAATGCATGGAGGTTCTTTCGAGGAGGAACAACATCATCAGATGACTCTTCGTGTGCTCGATCAATGGAGGGGAAAATTGATTGGGCCATAAGAAATGTATCAGTCTGTTCGAATACTAAGATGGTGGTGGTGTTCAAAAAATTGAAGGAGAGTTTAATGTAGATGATGAATGACAGTTGCATTTCTAGAAGAATGCAAAGCCCATGCACGTTCTAAGACGTGGATAAAAGACCTTGATCCACTAATATCACAAAGTATTGGGTATATTAGTGCGGGGGGTAATGTTGGCTACATATTTTGTATAAGCCAATTACAATTCGACGCGTGGCAGAATAAGGGTAATACAGGAAGACTATTCAAGTCTTCGATCCTGAACGTACACGTGGCAGTTAGTAGTGGTTGTTATGAGATCTGAGTAGCAGTGGATCAACAAAGAGATGCAAGGTGATGTGGCTTCAACGGTTACTCACATTTAAATTCAAATTTAGAAGGGAAGCCTAACTGCAAGTGATGGCATAGTGGAGCTAATTACAAGGCAACATGATCAGCGATCATAGAGGAGCAGTTCGACGGTTGGAAATGCAGTTCGATGGTCATCCTTGAGAAGTATAAATAGCAAAGAAGGCCCCAGAAAAAAGCCCCAGACTCAGATCCAAAAAACCAGTCTTATTCTACTTTATTTCCTTTCCAGTCTTTCCTTTCCAGTTTTACATTTATAGCTTTGCATTTCCAGTTCTTTACATTGCTATACTTTAAAATTCCTGCACTGCACTTCGTTCATAGGAGTAGTTTCAAGTAGATTTGCTGTAAACTTCTACGAGGCTGAGTTTGGATCATTGTAAGTTTTTTCATTTTAATGAAATGCTTCAACTGTTCTTCATTTAATTGTTATTTGCTTAATTCTCCTAAGTCAAAGCCACCAGTAAAAGTCCTCTTCATTGAGGTTGAAAGAACTAAAACACAATTGTCTGATAATTGGTTGGCAGTTAATTTTCTGTAAGAACTGATTGATCATTGCTGGCATGCTCGTAATTACAAAAATAACCTTCGAAAGCCAAAAAGCCAACAATATCTAAGAAATGTTTTTATTTTATGTCATGGGTTTGAATTGAATGAAATTTGACAACAATTTTTTTTTTTAATTGCATTTTGGATGAATGTAAGTTAATGAATTTTTATTGTTTTATTTATTTTTTATTGCATTTTGGATGAATGTAAGTTAATGATGAATTACTTTTATTTATTTATTTATTTGGGTTAGGAATGATGAATGTAGGATTTTCAATGTAGGATTTTTTTTTTTATTTGGGTTAGGAATGATGAATGTAGGATGAATACAAGTTAATGATGAATGTAAGATTTTGAATGATTTGTTTGGGTTATGAATTCATTTTGTTTTGTTTTTTGTTTTATAAGTTTTTTATAAGTTTTAATTCATTAATTATTAAGGTTAGAGCATTTTAGAAAATGGGGGGAAAATGGTCCAAAATAAATATTGACAAAATGGAAAAAAAAAAAAAAAGCTTGAAAATAAATTTTTGAAAAAAAGTCCAATCCGTAAATCGCCTGCAACCGCCTGTACATCCGCGAACCCTATCCGCACAAATCGCAAACCACACTGCCGACGGTTGCGGGTTGACTTTTTCCCAAACTGCATAGATGCGGGCGGGTTCAAACCAAACCAAAAACCGTCCCAAATGAAACCGTGGATACCCCTAATTAGTATCACTGTTATACTGAATTTTTACTCATAAATAACAATCTCTTTCGCATTGATGGAGGAGAAGGTAGTAGTTACATGAATCAAGAAGCGTCATTGTTGTCATCATCATTGTTCTTCTTCTTGTTGTTTAGTTATAAACATACTATTTTTCAACTTTATTTTTCATTACAAATTTATGGCAAATGATATATAAAAATAAATTTTTATACAAAAAAAAAAAAAATGCAAAATAATGTGGTAGAGGGTTTGTTAAGAAATAAGAAGATCACAAGAGCCACGACATTGTGTAAGGAAATTTTGTACATATATCTATATTATAACATTATTCTTTGTATTATTTATTTAGTTTTTGAGAATGTGTTACAAAAATACAAGAAAACAAACAAACCTAATAGAGCATGTGAGGATTCAACCCTTCACAATCCAAAAGGGTGTCCTTTCCAATAACCAGCATGCTTTTCAATACATTTGTGGTTCCAATTATTGTTCTCTTGTGCTTTTCTGTTCTTCCCACAGCCTCACAATAATGGTAGTTCATTATGAACCCTACTACAGAGATAAGGTGCCTCACCCTTCCCTGCCAGTGTATATGACTTTATTTTTGTATTTCTTATTTTTTTATGAACAATATACACATAAAATAAAAAATTTAAATCATTAAAAAGGGATTCTTGATGGCCCCTCTCAAGTTAAAAAACTTGAGAGAAACTCAATCTACACATATATATATATATATATATTAGACAAATTACACCCATAATTTCTATAGTTTATCTCTTATGTTAATTTGATCTTTTATAATAGTCTTAAATTTTTTACATTACATCTTCTTCTTCTTCTTCTTTTTCTTTTTTTTTTTTTTTTTTGAGAATTTGAATTGAAATCAATAGATAAAATAATCAATTCACTCTTCTCAAAGCAATTGAGGAGTTGACATTCTATTTGAAATGATTTTACCCTTAAATTTCTATTCAATTTCCCAACAAATTTTATCAATTGAACTTAATTGAGACCATATAAAAAATGAAAAAATAAAATTAATAAATTAAAATTATAAAAATCAAAATAGCACTATATATATTTATATATTTTAAATATAATGATGATGTGGTGGAACACATGCAGTGATGGAACCATTTGGAGACTAAGGTATAAGAACTCTTTACTATGCAATGCTATTTTATACAATAATAAATTCTTTCTATTTCCCCATGTCTTTAACCTTTCTCACGTTGATTGCCCGTGTCACACGTGCATATTTCTCATTCTTGTATTTTGTAAATAAAATGTACAATTACTTAAAATGGTGTTTTACCCCCCAAAAAAAAAAAAAAAGATTTCTCTTACAACAAAACAATAATTTAATGTATCTGTTTATAGCTTTTAAACGTAATGTCATTGATTATCAACATTAAGTTTTAAATTGGATGTGATATTTATTTTATTAACTATTTTAATCTTTATTAACTATTTTTACCAAAAAATTACATCCCAAATGCGACCTAAATATATATACTTATTATATTATATCTACTTGCTTGTCGAAGATCACTACTTAAATGATTTCATATAAAGGCAAAACAAGTATAGACATGGCAGTGTAACGCCTAATTTTCCTATACTCAGAGGGTGTGTTTGATTGGAGGGATAAGGGGGACTATTTACTTTGCAGATTATAATTCGGAGGAAGTATTTAATTTGATGTTTGTTTTTTTTTTGGTCCGTTGGACATGGAGTCTGGCCGGATTCCTTATCCCCCATATGAGAGACTATTGTATCCTAAGGGGGGTGTGAGACAATTTTTGAGGGACTATCCACTGTTAGGATTAGGTGGCGAAATGACCATTTTAACCCTCTACTATTTAATTATGTATTATATATAGTAAAATTCAATAAAATTTAAATATCTCAATTTAAAAATAAAATAATTTTATTTAACTTTTTATTGATGTTTTATTTATTTAATTTTTTTAAATAATTTTTTATAGATATTTTATTCATGTTTTATTTTAAAATTTTGTTTATAATTTATTTAATTTCATTATTTAAATTTTAATAGACGTTTTATTTAATTATTATTATAATTGAAAATAAATTTATTTTAAATTTTAATTAAAAAAATAACATATATTTTTATTGATATTTTATTTATTTAATTTTTTAAAAATAAATTTATTTAATTGTGTAAAAAATAAAATAAAATAAAATTTTATTTAATCTAGCTAAAAATAATTAAAATATTGAAGACATGTTTAACATTGCTATTACTTAGTAAATAATTGAAAAAATGGTAAAATAATTTTTTGTTCATTTATCCTATCCAGTCAGTCCAACCAAATATTGGATTCACTAAAAATAGTCAATTCTAGACATCTAATCCCATGAAAAAACAAACACGGGATACACATCTAATCCAACCAAATAATCTGGGGGATTCACAATCTCAGGATTTAAGTCCGATGGATTCTAATCCCCCCTTATCCAGTCCGTCCAGTCAAACCCACCCATAGGGTGCGTTTGATTGGGGGATATGGGGGATTATTTACTATTCGGATTGTAATCCATTAGAAGTTTTTTATCCAGCGTTTGTTTTTTTTTTTAGTCTGCCGGACATGGAGTCTAGCTGTAACGCCCCCAAAATATTACAATAAAGATAACTCATATGCAGAATAAATATGAGAAATAACATACTTTCATATACCAGCGTTCACTGTTTAACAAGCATTTAAATGCCATATAGGCTATCATCTTTCCAAGACATTGCTTGGTTACACAAATAGAGTCTCACTCATTACATCTTAAGCCCTTGGCTTTACAAATAACAAACATTAACACATAAAGCATAAATAGGAAACTCTTGTTTCCCGAGAGTCCATCCATGCTATTGCCTTGGAGGTAACATCTCACCTGCACCTGAAAATGATATTCCCGTATTGGGTGAGCTAACAGCCCAGTAGAGATATGCTAAACATAATATGTGCATTAACTAAAACGTAAGCATTCGATAAATGTTTGACTCACATATATCCTTTCATAATTTCATATTTTCGTATTAATTGTCATTAATTACAGTAATGACCCAAATATACCCAAACATGGCATTTTTTCCTTTTTCTCAATATTGACCCAAAGACTCAAATAATAACAAAAATATCAATAATTTCCATTTTTAAAACCAAAACACACAGGTATGAGTCAATTGAACAAAACCCCTGTTTTCAACATTATACAACCCCAACCTTAAGTTCCCAAGTCAAACCATCTATACAAATAACTCAACATTTATGTTAAAACACATAAGAATGAGTAGGAATCCCTACCTCAGATTCGGAACTCAAATGGAGAGATGAAAAGAGATGGAACTCGATCTCCACCACACACCACAAAGCCCTCGAGAAATTTTACAACTTTGGCGAAGGAACTATGGCCAAAATCCCAATGGAACTATGGCCAAAACCCAGCTCAGCACAACTAAAATTTATAACTTGAGCTCGGCTCTTAATGGCTTATTAAACCAAGAAAGAACCATAGAAGCTGATAAGCTAACCCTCTGCACTTACACTTATATAGAAGTTTGTCCAACTTCAATTGTATCTTGTAACCGATGTGGGACTTCCAACAAACACACCAAATGACGTCGTTTGGCACAACACTCTCGTCCGCTCTTTGAGTCCCACATCGCTTAGAGAGGAAATATTTTCGTGTCCAAAAGCTTATAAAGTAGTGAATTGCGGACATAGATCAAGTAACTTTGAATGCATTATAAATTTTTGTTTGGGCGCTGCCCTCGACCCCCGCCAGGGCGCTGCCCTTGGACCCGCCAAGGGGCGCTGCCCCCTGGACCCCCGCGAAGGGGCGCTGCCCCCTCGACCCCGACCGGCCCAGTCGAAATGGCAAAACATAAAAAAAGATTGAAACCGGGATTGCTACACTAGCCGGACTCCTTATCCCCCATATGCGGGATTACACTGTCGGGGGAGGGGGGGGTGGGGGTATGAGACAATTTTATGGGATAATTTACTGTTATGATTAGGTGGTGAAATGATCATTTTGACCCTCTACTATTTAATTATGTATTATATTTAGTAAAATTCAATAAAATTTAAATATCTCAATTTAAAAATAAAATAATGTCTCAATTTAAAAATAAAATAATTTTATTTAACTTTTTATTGATGCTATATTTATTTAATTTTTTTAAATAATTTTTTATAGATATTTTATTGATGTTTTATTTTAAAATTTTGTTTATATTTTATTTAATTTCATTATTTAAATTTTAATAGATGTTTTATTTAATTTCATTATTTAATTATTATTATTTTTTAAAATAAATTTATTTAAATTTTAATTAAAAAATAACATATATTTTTATTGACATTTTATTTATTTAATTTTTAAAAAATAAATTTATTTAATTGTGTAAAAAATAAAATAAAATAAATTTTTATTTAATCTAGCTAAAAATAATTAAAATATTAAAGATATGTTTAATATTGCTATTATTTAGTTAACAATTAAAAAATGGTAAAATATTCTTTTGCTTATTTATCATTATCTAGTCCGTTCAATCAAATATTAGATTCACTAAAAATAGTTCTTTTCAGACATCTAATCCCATGAAAAAACAAACACGGGATACATCCAATCCAACCAAATAGTCCGGAGGATTCACAGTCTCAAGATTCAAGTCCGATGGATTTTAATCCTTCCTTATTCAGTCCATCTAATCAAACACACTTATAGTCTAAAACAATAACAATGTTTGGTAGCTCAAATCTTCATGACTTTAATGGCTCGAATATCTCCAAATGACACCGTTTTAAGGATAAAATAATATCATTTTAATGTATTCAAGCTATTCGAATCATATAAATTCGAATTACGTAACATTTTTGTCCAAAACAATTTACGGTCTACAATGCACTAAAAGTCATAACTCTCAGCCTTTGCTTCTTAACCGTTGGCATGACTTTTTTATACCTAAGGAACTTTATATGTTCACATTATATGTAATTTCATAAAATACTACCCATACATAATGATATAATATAAATTAAAATGTCCAAAAAATTTAGTTAACGAAATTATTAAGAATTTTGTTGATGTCTGCTCACTACAACAAAAATATATTTTAGTGGCACTGCACTAGTGGCATATTTTTAGAAAATGCCACAAAAATGATATTTAGTGGCACGTTTTTGAAAAATGTCACAAAACGACAAACATAAAAGGCTCTAGTGACATTTCAATGAACAAGTGTCACAAAACTACAACAAAAACATACTTTAGTGGCACTACACTAGTGGCATATTTTTATAAAATGCCACAAAAATGATATTTAGTGGCACGTTTTTGAAAAATGCCACAAAACGACAAACATAAAAGGCTCTAGTGACATTTCAATGAACAAGTGTCACAACACTACAACAAAAACATATTTTAGTGACACCATACTAGTGGCATGTTCTTAAAAAATGTCACAAAAGAATATTTGATGGCATTTTTTAGAAAAATGTCATAGAGCCACAAACATACAAGGCTCTAGTGGCATTTCAATTAAAAAAAGTGTCACTTCACTACAACAAAAATGTCACTACAACAAATTTACACTTTAGTGACACTACACTAGTAGCATGTTTTTAGAAAATGCCACAAAAATAAAAATTGGCATTAAATGTTTTAGAAAAATACCACAGAACCACAAAACATATAAGGCTCTAGTGGCATTTCAATAAAGAAATGCCACATCAATTTTATGACATTTTATAAAATAATGACACAAAAAATTATGTTCGTGACATTTACCAACAGATGCCACTAAACTTTAGTTGCAATGGCATTTTTTAAAAAATGTCAGGACACTAGGTAGGTGCAAATTACTTTTTATGGCACTTAGGTGAAAAGTGTCATAAACAAATATTCTATAGCATTTTGAGAAATGCCACTAAGCCAAAAACTTTCCAAGCTCATAATGACATTTTTGAAAAAACAAAAAATGCCAATATATTTTCTAAATTTTTAAAATGCAGTAAATGATTAAAAATAAATGAATTAAACTCAATATACACTACAGGAAAAAGCATATTCGGAGACTAAATTTCCTGACCAAAAAAATTTAAAAACAGTATTAGTTGCTATAGCGACCCCGGTCTTTTCCCTTTTGATTATTGTATCCGGACTTATGTTCCGTAGATTCCATTGTTGTATTATTTGTTGTTGTCGTCCTTTAATTCTTTATTTTTGAGTTATGGGTTGAGTTGGGCAGGTTTGTTACAGGTTGGTTGGGTTGGAAACCAAGTGTTGCTGTCCAGATTTTTGGACCTTCGCTCGAGCGAGGAGTTGGTCGCTCGAGCGAGCTGTTGTTTTTGTTCTTCGCTCGAGCCAGGGTTTGGTCGCTCGAGCGAGAGTCTGCGTCTGGGCTTAGGACCTGAGAGATGTGTTTCTTGGCTCGAGCGAGCAATTCTTCGCTCGAGCGAGCGAGGTGTATGTTTTCGAGTTCGTCGCTCGAGCGAGCATTTCGTAGCTCGAGCGAGCTTCTGGGTTGCAGACCTGAAGCATCGAGTTTTTGGCTCGAGCGAGCATTTCTTCGCTCGAGCGATGATTTTCTGTGTCTGGTCGCTCGAGCGACCAGGTCTTCGCTCGAGCGAGCCTATTTTGTTTAAATGCGCAGCAGCGTGTTTCAGATCAGTTTTTCAACCCCTTTCAGTTTATAAAACCCTAGGTTACGAGTTCTCTCTCTCCCAACTCATCTTCTCTCCTAGGTTTCATCTATTTAGAGTGAGTATCTAACCTAGTTCCTTCATTAAAAAGGTAGAGTGGGTCGAGGGCTTCCATTTAATCTGAACGGT